>OZ023214.1:10603943-10611443 GCA_963995525.1 Escarpia spicata | reverse complement strand
ATCAAAACTAAATAACATATTTTCATCCACAGACGGACTACTATTACTAGAATAATATACAATGTATATATCGTAGAGGGCAGACAAATGGATTCGATTTTTAATTTTATGTATAACCCTATTTATTATAACGCAAAATGCGGTTTTAAGTGCATACTTCTCCTCTGGTAGGCAACGATTTCTTGAACGTCACGTGGGGAACTAAAACGCCCGGTAGCATTGTCATGCACTACACGCCCCCGGAAGAACACATGGTAGCGGTTTCGCATATGTTGGAGGAATGTTTCTGACCACTAATAGCTGGTACGACCAAACACAGGCCACTAGCCGTCCACTGTGCCGCTGGTACCAGCTGCCTCCCTCTACAACCCGAGGTCTTGGTACAGTTGTCAGTTCATTTGGTGGCAACCGGATAAATGAAAGCATGGGTGCGTACGCAGAATCTCTCGCGAAAGGTATGAGAAGCAGGTGGTAGATTCATTGCAGGTATGGCCACGGGTATGCACTGCGCGTTTTTAATGAGGTTTGCTGTACGATTCTAAACTTTGGCTCATTTTGACGATATAACCTGGTTCTTACGGACCGGTGGGTAGGAAGCGCTGGTTGATAATCTGATGCATTTCATATTATCAAGCAATTCTATTACACAGTATTACAGTAGTCACACCATTTTGAAATAGGTAAATTGAGACTAGCTACAGAGTTGATTTTTCTAGGGCCTATAAATAATAGCTTAAACTTTTTTATTCCATAATAATTTATAGTAGGCCTATCGGTAGGCAATTTTATAACTGAAAAACCTCATAATTGTCTTTAAAAAACAATAGGCCTAAATGATATTAAAAAGTAAAAAATTCTGCGCGTGCTATGTTGTACGACATACAATCCATTTAACGCATTCGTACCCGGTACAACTCAAAGCAACCGGTTGTCTTCCGCCGTCAGCTGGTCCGCCTCAGTGGATGCTTTTTCCAGCGTGTTTAACCTGCTTATCCCGAGATTGTATATTCGCTGGTAAATATCTGTTGTTCGGGTTTGTTTTTATGCAGCCGATTGTGTACGTTTTAACCTAGTGTGACGTGTGCGGTGCAGTCGAGACAACGTTAGCGGTCTCTCCGTACAGTTCTCCGGGGCATGTTAACATGGACGCTTGAGTTAGACCTCGATGCGTGTGGTGGTTTGATGAGCTTAAACCATCCCAGGCGGTGTCATTTGATTACATTATGTGCCGCTGCGTTAGTACATTATTACGTCTCACAATGAAGGCTGTGTGGCTGGCGGTGGTCTAGTGGGTAACTTGGACAATTTCGTTCATGCCACATTGCCTGTGCTTTCGGAAGAGACACTATAAGTTGTTGGTCCATTTTGCTTGATACCTTGGCCAGTGGAACAAAACGATCCCACGCAGGGAAAGGTGAAATATGTTTTGGTCTAAGAAAAGACACTCTGAAATAAACGGCCAGTCCTCTGAAAACATATCTCCTTGCATAGATGGCATTATCAAATACGACGGAAAACAAAGATGCCAAGTAGACCGTATTACTTATTGTCAAAAACTTGCAAAAATAGCAATGATATAAATCATATTAGGGCTTACTATTTAATATAACTTTCTGTATTTTTTCTCAAGTTGCACTATTGCTTATAACGCTTCCAACGATGACGACTCACGCGCTCTTTCCCTTTCCCTTTCCCTTTCCCTTTCCCTTTCCCTTTCCCTTTCCCTTTCCCTTTCCCTTTCCCTTTCCCTTCCTTTCCCTTCCCTCGCTCTCCCTCCCTCCCTCCCTCCCTCCCTCCCTCCCTCCCTCCCTCTCTCCCTCTCTCCCTCCCTCCCTCCCTCCCTCTTTCCCTTCCTCCCTCCCTCCGCCCCTTCCTCCCTCTTCCCCCCTCTACTCTCATCCAGAGTGTAGGCTGCACTCAACCGCACTCACAAGGCAAATAGTTAAGACCAACTCGTGTGTATCCCTTGTAAATGTTCTCAGCAACGGCAAGCGAGCAGCCTAGCGCAGGTAATCTGGGTGCTTCCCGTGGGGTCGGCGGTAGGACTGTGTGTGAACACTTACGGTATTTACACGTTACCGTACGCCTACGTCAGTATTACACACACACACACACACACACACACACACACACACACACACACACACACACACACACACACACACACACACACACACACACACACACACACACACACACACACACACACACACACACACACACACACACACACACACACACACACACACACACACACACACACACACACACACACACACACACACACAAGTATATTTCATCAAGTCGTAAATCGAAAGAAAAACATAAGGTCGATATGCATTTTATATTGTATCTCTTCATATATATACGCTAACATGTTGTTCCAAATTTCATTGGCACAAACGAATACGTGGCAAATTTAGGGAGAGGCACAATGGTTAATGTCCGAGCGAGGCCGTGTGCACGCAGAGGAACGTTGAGTAACGACAGGGAGGAGACAAGCGTCAGCCAAAGAAGGAGCAAGGGTGTTTTTGACAACGGGAGTCAAGGTTGTGACGAATATATTACATTGTTATCTACCCGTTGTTTTTATCACGGCTGCTTCCCGCTGGTAACCGCGATGGAGACGAACAAGAACATGGCGTTGTTTTAACTTTAGTGTTAACAGTTGAGACAGTTAAGGTCTGCATAAACGTTTGTTCTTACGAATACAATTTCTGATTGATTGTTTTTATCGATTGGTTTCAGAATCTGTGCATGTACGATTTCACTTGTTGAAACTGAACATTTTTCTTATTCCAATAAACTCTTAGACAACATTACTCAACATCTGACTACGCGAGTTAATAATTCACGTTTGCATACCTTTGGTGTTATTATTATAGCGTGACACAGATCATCTCGCACAGTAGTCATTTACATCAGTTTCTGACGAAGAATGTAATTAATAAATCATATTTCTAAGACAGAGCGCATAGTGTGAGTCAACCCATACTGGCGTTGTGACATACGCAACGTGGTAGTGTACACTCGTTGGCAGTATTGATTTGAATCACACATTTATTTTATAGTGTGTCCGATATTTGGAGCATGGCACGAAAGAGTTCGGTTCACGGCCGAACATCTGGCTGAGTTCCGCTTTCACGCCGCCTTCGATCAGAAGTCAAACAACATCAGAAAAGATTGTCTAATGTGAACCGAGCTATTATGTCCGCATAACACTAGACATAACGCATGAAAGCAACTGATTGATTCTCTGCTAGACTGTTAATCTTGTTTCAAGTGCAGCGTAGTATATAACTTTATCACCCTGAGCGAGCAGCACGGGCGAAGATGGGCATTGCTGATCCGTTTGATTGGCACTCCTCACAGCGCTTTTCCGTGTTAGTGTAAACGCATAATATATTAAAATGCCACGCGACTTAATGTTTTCAGCATAATTTGCACGTGCCAGTTAATCACATATGGACATTAATACAGCAATGTTTCTGCATTCCACTGTGGCACCTAAATATGTCAGCGTCGATCATAATCGGAAGTAAATATGTCGCCAAGTTGGCTTAATTTCGTCTTCAGTCTGTCACCGTATGATGAGATTAACATATTAGATGCATTCTCAACACGTACAAATCTTATTAAGAAAAGTTGACTTACTAAACATTGCAAGAGTCGTGCAATGTTTTTTTGAAAACAGTCAAGCATTTCAATATCGTTTTCATGAAACCAAAACGTTTCCGTAAATAACCAACACGCAGTAATTGTAACAGTGAAGTTTCGTAACGTATAATTCTTGGAGAACATGAGGAAACATTGTTTTCAACAAATGCCGTAAGTTGTTTACGAATACCTTTGCGATTGCTAATAGGTCTTCACGTGGCTAACTTTAAACACTTGGTCTGTCAGAAATAATTTGCAAACCTTCATGGGGTGACGCGGATAATACTTGTTGTGCTAAGGAACCCTTCAAAATATACGTTGGCTTGTATTATGAATAGATTGTTGGAATATACAAAATGAATGATGTAGGAATAGGCCTGCGTGGATGATGGTGTGTCGGATGTGGCTAGCAATTATAGGACATCCGTGGATGACGTATATCCGACCATGGGGCCCGTTCTCTAACGTTCTTACGAGTTCGTAAGCCCGCTTCTGCTCTATAACGTTTCCGTCTTTAACGGAGAGATCTTCTAAAACCTGTCAACATCGCAACGCGCCATTGGGACACTTTTTGCATTTTGAAAAAACTCCTTAGACTTAGCAATTGGTTGCGTTTAATGATTGGTTTTCCTTAAAAGCTCATGGTCTTACTGAAACGGTCCATGCAGACGTCAGGCTCAGTATCCCGCGGTCGACGATAGTGTGAGAAATACTCGCTGACGTAAGTATAATTAAACTTTCTTGAATATAAACCCAAATATTAGATACGAGGTGTGATCGAAAAGTTCCCAGACTGTACCAATAAAAAATGTAGGCTCACCTTAGCTTCTAATCACTACTGTCCCCTTCAAAATACTCCCCTTGCGAGTTGATACAACAAGCCCAGTGTGTGTTCCCACTGCTGGAAGCACCTCTGGAACTGCATTATGGGTATACTCTTCAGCATCTCGTGCGATTCTACCTGAATCTCTGCGATGTCGTCAAATCGTCACCCCTTCAGCCGGATCTTCATCTTGGGGAAGAAGTCACAGGGGGCTAGGTTGGGGGAGTAGGGCGGGTGGGGAACCACTGCCATGTTGTTTTTGACAAAAATTGTTGCACAGACAGAGCGGTGTGGGCCGGCGCGCTGTCGTGTTGCAGCGGCCAGTTCTGCGTGTGCCACTTGACGGATGTTTCCTCCTCACATCCCCCCTGAAACGCCTCAGGACCGCAACGTAACAGTGGTGATTCACTGTTGAACCTACAGGAACAAACTCCTCATGAACAATTCCCTCCACGTCAAAGAAACAGATCAGCTTGCTCTTCACGTTGCTGTTGACCGGCCTCACTTTCTTTGGTCGCGGTGAAGATAGTCTCTTCCACTGGGATGACTGCTGCTTGGTTTCTGGGTCATAGCCGTAAACCCAGCTTTCATCACCAGTGATGACCTTAGAAAGTGCCGTGTACTGGCCGTGGGCTGTGCGTACAGCGACATTATAGAATGAAGATTCTCGTAAAAAAACTATGAACACGTTTATTGTGACACATTGAGATGTAAAAAGAAAAGAGGAAACGAGGCATGGTAAACGGTTCCACGATCAAGGATCTAACATTCCTCCCCTTTAAGAAAAACATAATTAGTATAATTATAAAAATGTAAACTTTTAACGCAAACACGAGTCCCTTATACGTATCAATGTCATATATAAGATAGATAGTATGCCATTGTTTATAGTACTAATCTAGTGCCCTCGCGACTAGCTACAGCTACCGAAAACTAGTCTATTCTGGCTATATTGATCTATGCATTGTCCGCTATGACAGTAATATAGACTTTACAAGTTCAATCTGTCCGGTGGCTTCACCACTCTGTGTGATCTTCTCAGCGGTACTACCACGTCTGGTACTACACAGGACTGCGACCGTTCAACTGTTGGTCTTGAGATCACCTCTCCTGTGGCGGTACCCGTAGTCACGTCTGAGTTGCCAGATGATAGTGGTGGTGTCGATGTTGTTCGCTCGAACCGAGGTAGTACTTCACGCTCTGCAAGCCTCGTTGGAAGTTGAGGCTCTTCAACCTTCAGTGGTACCAGACGCTCTTCCGTCGCCTCGATCGACCTTCTCTCGCACAAATGATCCTGGTGACGCTTCCACACTCTGTCATCCTGCAGACGTACCGCGAAGGTCAGCGGACCCAGCCGGTTCTCTATCACCGTAGCGACCCATTTCGGTTGTCCCTGAAAGTTCAAAGCCCAGACACAGTCTCCTGTCATGAAACTTCGCTCCACTGCTCTCTGGTCGTGGCGTTCTTTGTCTTCTTCCTGTTTGCGCAAGACTCGGTTCTGAATGGATGGTCGTAGAAGATCCAGTCGTGTGCTCGGTGGTGTCTTCAACACAAACTCTGTTGGAGCTCTGCCGGTTGTAGCTTGTGGAGTTACCCTGTAGCGTGCTAGGAAAGTGTAGAGACGATCTTCTAGGTTGCCATTTGTCTTCTTCAACCCTGCTTTTACAGTCTGAACGGCGCGTTCAGCTAAGCCATTACTGGATGGGTGATAAGGTGAAGACTTTATGTGTTTGATTCCGTTAGCTCGACAAAACTGTTCAAACTCCTCACTGGTGAAACAGCTTCCGTTATCTGATACCACTGTGCTGGGTAGACCCAAAATCGCAAACGTCTGTCTTAGCTTTGTGAGAGTTGCACTGGTTGTCGCAGCTGATACAACGTGTGCATCGATGTACTTGCTGTGAGCATCGACTATGATGAGTATCATACGTCCCTCGAACGGTCCCGCATAATCAATGTGTATTCGATGCCACATTCGTCCCGGCCATTCCCATGGATGCAGTGGTGTCGTGCAGTCCTTAACACACATCTCGATTTCAGTGTCCAAACCTGGCCACCAGAGGTAGCTTCGGGCTAACGCCTTCATCTTCACTATGCCCGGATGCGTCTCGTGTAGTTCTTTCAACAACGTGTTACGACCCTTTGGTGGTACGATGACTCTTGCTCCCCACATCAGCACCCCGTGTTGGACACTCAGTTCGTCTTTCCTTCGAGTGTAACTCTCCCACTCGCGTGGTACATCGCTAGGCCATCCTCCTTCCACGAACCGTAGAACTTGTGACAGCATCGGATCGGTTGCTGTCCATTTAGCGATGTGTTCTGCCGTGATGGGTGTATCGTTCATGGTTGTAAGTGCTAGAACCACTTCCTCCGGGACTGGTACTCGTTCAGGAGTGTCTGGTAGCGGCAAGCGACTCAATCCGTCTGCATGACAGATACTCGTACCCGGTCTGTACTCCAGATGGTACTGATAGTTACTTAGTGTTAGTGCCCATCTCTGAATGCGTGCACTAGCCATTGCAGAGATGGCACGATCTTCCTTCAACAGCCCGACCAACGGCTTGTGGTCGGTCTGCAACGTGAAGTCCCTCCCGTAAAGGTACTTATGGAACTTGGATATCCCGAAGACCAACGACAACGCTTCCTTTTCCAGCTGTGCGTACTTCTTTTCCGCTGTGGAGAGAGAGCGTGATGCGTATGCGATAGGCTTGTCGCTGCCATCGGGCAATCTGTGTGACAGTACGCTTCAAATCCCGTAAGGAGATGCATCACTGCTCAAGATGATCGGCAGTTCAGGGTTGTAGTGTACAAGCACATCTGAAGAAACAAGCAGTGTCTTAGACTCATCGAAAGCCTTTTGTTGCGTCGGACCCCACTTCCACTTTGTGTGTTCGCGTGTCATTTCATGCAGCGAAGCAAGCAGTGTACTGAGATTGCACAAGAAGTTGTGATAGTAGTGAATGAGTCCTAGATAACTCCTCAACTCCTGTACATTCTGCAGTGCAGGTGCGTTCTGTACT
>OZ023214.1:10552790-10603743 GCA_963995525.1 Escarpia spicata | reverse complement strand
TCTGTTTGAATACAACTGTTTAATAGAATAGCTTCTTTAAGTTTTGCGCAGGCATCGTATTTATATACTTATATAAATAAATGTACATAAACCTGCATTAACTTCCAAGTATTCGACTTAAAATAGAACAATACCGTGACTATTTATATGCCTATCAATCAACATTAAACGTTCTAAAAGCAACGTCCTTTGATTCAGTAGACCCTACATCAACATTAGTAGCACCTATCTTAATCTGGTGCCTTTTATCGGGCGGATTTGTACCGCATCCAAATAGACACTCGTCCCTGGACGTACAATACACCCTGTCGTTTGGCCCAGGTAACAGAATGAGGTTGTGATCCGGACAGCTGGTGTCATCTGGTGACTTTAGATCGCTGAGGGCAAACGAATCGTATTTTCCACCACTGCTATCAATCACCATATTCCCTCATTGGGTTTCGGCGGAAACATCCGGTTAACATACATGAACTCGTGCCCCCTACAAAATGGGTGAACGAAAGCAGAACACATAAAATATATATTTTGCTGTTGTAAAATATATACATCATTCGTTATATGGTCTATATCAGCAAGTGTCTACTACGACGAATCAATTAGTTGCATACTATTTGCCGAAATGTGTTGCAGTATCGTCGGGCAATGCAAATATGAAACATAAAATATGTGTCCATGTAAAAGACATAGCAACTAAATTGCATTACGACTTGGGGAACGGGATGCAGCTAGATGATATTCTTCATTACTGAATAGTTATACATCGGCAAACACCGAACAACGGTACCTAACCACCGGGTAGATACGAAATAATGCCGCAAAGTGGTTCCGTTGAAACGCGACGACTAATCTGATTAACCAGAGAACGGAGAGTCACGAAAATTCAATTATTTTCTTTTTTTGTCAATTTGTAACGTTCTTACGTGCACGCATCGTAGCATGTGCACGTGTGTGTGGCGTTCGCACATGTGGTTGTGTGACGCGCTCGTGCGTGCGTGCGTGCGTGCGTGCGTGCATGTGTGCGTGCGTGCTTATAAACATATGCGTGCGTGTGTGTTTAGGCTACACTCGTGAACAAATTCTTCGTTTGATAATGTGCCCTGTAATGCAACCAACACCAGCTGGTCGGCCTGGTCAGCCTGACCACATTCTGCGAATATATGCTCGTTCGTTCTCTGCTTTTATTGGCTAACGAATCCTGCAGAAGCACGCTTCTACATGGTACAAGGCATATTCCAGTCATATCTCATGTGAGCATTATCCAGGTATAATTACTCTCGTGACTCCGTGTCCGTCCACCAGGCTGTCATCGGCGCAAGACAAACAGCTGAGATGCCGTGTTGTTTGCGGCCACGTGTCCGGTGTCGTTAATGAGATGTATTCGTGACTAATTAGGTCATGTGTCACAGCGCGGAGCAATGAAGCCAGAGATGACGGACGCTGTGGACGGGTGATGGTGTCGGATGCGTCCGTCCGGCAGAAGCAAGGGACAGCAACATTCGTAGAACTACCGATATTTCCCTTCGACCTGTACTACAGTACAGCAATTAAAGGCGGCGGCTTGATATTTACAAGTTATATACAGGAATCATAGTCAAAAAACAACTACACATACGCGCTGTATTACTTCATACACGGTGGATCTGTGCACGGTGCCTTGTCATGTATCATTCCATACTTCAACAACGAACGTTGGGCCGCAGCTACGCGATGTGCGAGTCTGCTATTTCTCTATTACGTTTTAGTCTTAGGCGGCAACTGTCGGACTGATGCGAAGCACGAATATATTGTTACTAGGATCACTGTTCCTAACACACACACACACACACACACACACACACACACACACACACACACACACACACACACACACACACACACACACACACACACACACACACACACACACACACACACACACACACACACACACACACACAAACACACACATACGCACGCACACACATACGCACGCACACACGCACACACACACACACACACACACACACACACACACACACACACACACACACACACACACACAAACAGCTACTATATCGTTAACATACGTGGTAGAAAAATAACACAATTGTCTTACCAAACATTTAATCATGAGTTGATACTTTAATACTATTACCCCTTACGTCACAGTGTACAACAGGGCGGTTTGTGGCTAATAACGTATACGATTCAGTGTATATTTATTATGATATGATTTGTTTTACTGTTTACATAAGATAGTTTTGTGAACGCATTCTCCTTGCTAGCCTTGGTGCAATTATGTCATGTAATATTATATAATATTATAAAATAATAAAACATTGCACATTTGAATGCTTGGCTATAACACCGAGGCCAACGGCACCGGTTATGGTGAAGTAATCATTTGCAAGAGTCTTGCTGACAACCTATTCGGTAAAACTAGCATCGATGTATAGAGCCAAACATTTTTTACAAGAAAAGTAATCCAACTCATTTTTTTTTTTTATTAAATCAACATCATCTATTGTGATCACAATAACATATACCTGCATAAAGCAGGGGCGTATCCATAGAGGGTAGTCTAGGTAGGGCACAAACCCCTCCACTGGCGGCCGAACCAAATGGTGTACAAAATGTTTCGCTCCCTCGCCGCCATAACTTCAGCTTCCCCTGTCTCCGCTCGACTGGTTACATCTGAAGACTGCTTACTGTAACCTGAACGGGGGCACATTTCCAAAGGTTTAGAGATTAGGGGGAGGCACGTTCACGTGGGCCCATTCAAAAAGGTCTACGGCCTCGCAAAATACCAAAGGTCTAGAGAAAGCACGTCCCCCCAGGCCCCCTAGACACACCTATGTACAGTTCTTTGAATTTTTCTTTTCCAGTAGGCCCTAACTTTAAATATACCGTGTAGCCGCCGTGTAGGTGTTTGTGGAAATATGTGGAAATATATTGCAAAGGAAGTAACAAATGCGACCTAGCCTTCGGTGCCACGAATGTCGGCGGAGACGCCCCAGAATAGATTGGTGAGCAAACGCCAGAAACTGCATCATTTACGATGCTGAATATAACGCCACCACCCAAGCTCTTCAACCGTTGCCTCGTGTGGCGCTGTTCTTCGGAATCTCACGAGCGGTGGTCATATACAACAGCACAGCCTCCAACTAACATCAAATGGAGGCATACTGAACAAGAGGCAACGATGTAACAATACCTACTCCTACAGGAAGTGTGTATGAAGAAATCATGGTTTACTGAGAAAACACATCCCCACATATGGTAGAAATAGACATGGGGGACACCGGAGGATAGTTTAGTGAGATATTTGTAGGGACAAACGAGAGTTAGATATAGGGAGGGCTGGGAACAAAGGAAAACAAGAAAACGAGCAAACATCGAGGACCAGTATCGAGGCCAAACTCACTCGGATGTCACTGACAAAACGAGAAAAGCAAAACGTCTTTATAATAATGACACAGCTGTCTGTATTGACGTGTTCCTTTGGTGGTGCAATTATATACAGCGCAAGGGTCTTTAGATGGCCTACTTTACCACCGCCTCATATATTATTATCATATAATACATCAGACGAATTATTATGTGTTTCAGAGTCGTACATCAACCAACCAAGACGCCGGTGTTGCACCAGGATGAAAATAACTAGAGAGACGGATTTCTAGGAACGGTTTTTATAGGGAACTGGGACAATTTTCAGATGCCGTCAACAGAGTCTTCGGGGACGTTCTCGAGATGCTGCAAGAGGCTTGCTTCCAACTAATGTGTTGTACATCGAAGTGGCATTCGTTCTACCCGGTGCTAATGTGTTGTACATTGAAGTGGCATTCATTCTACCCGGTGCTAATGTGTTGTACATCGAAGTGGCATTCGTTCTACCCGGTGCTAATGTGTTGTACATTGAAGTGGCATTCGTTCTACCCGGTGCTAATGTGTTGTACATCGAAGTGGCATTCGTTCTACCCGGTGCTAATGTGTTGTACATTGAAGTGGCATTCGTTCTACCCGGTGCTAATGTGTTGTACATTGAAGTGGCATTCGTTCTACCCGGTGTGGTCACCAGCGATCCCTCGAAACGAGGCTGATCTCACCGTTCATTGTTTCGTTTGCCGTTTGTTCTAATTTTTGAAATTGTCCACTTGAGACATATGTTTTGACCTTAAATTGAGTGTCTTCAACTTAAGTTCAAAACAGCATAGAAAGCATTCAACTTAAGTTTAAAATATTTTAGCGTGTTTTGAATGGGGGAAGGTGTTTTGAATGTCCTACACAGGCACAGCTTTCCACAGTGTAGACATTTATAACCATAATGTGGTGAAGATGGATGTTGTAAATTACATGTTACCACGTTAAGTGGATGACACAAGTAAGTAAGTAAGTAAGTAAGTAAGTAAGTAAGTAAGTAAGATTATGTGTATCGCTCATCCGTCTGACCTCTCGCCTTTTCACTGCGATGGCTACTTGGATGGTTTTAACCGACTTGGTGCCTTTTGTTTGATAGTACGTGCTAAAGCCTACGTTTTCCTTCTGCGTATACACGTATACTTTGTTAACTAGCAATACTAGCTGAGCTGTGTGCGTCATCTATCTGCATACCGCTCGCGCACGTGACGGCTGCCAAACAAGATGGTGCTACTGTGATATCGGAAGTCAATATCCACCAGAAGGCGCTGAAGTGATACTTTATTGGCCAACATAAAACAACACGTGCGGTAGTTTCGCTAACAGATTTCTGAAAATGATAACTACATTGATTATCTGAACAACATAAATGATGTTAGACTGGCTTCCACTCGTGCAATTCCACAAACCAGCAGCGATAATTTTGTTGACGGTTAGGCCTGCTCGGTACACTGAACTAGTTTCGTTTGTTGCTGTTGCTATTTCGTTCACAAGGCCTACAACGTTTTAACTCCTTTAATATTTCGAGGCAGACTTAAAGCGATTCTTTGTAAACTAATGTACATTCGAGATGTACTGTATCAAAACGTGATACTTTCCCGTAAGTACTTTCTCCGCTACTTATGTCTTGCATGTTTATGCATATTTTTGGTGTTATCTGCGCAAAAAAACGATAAATAATTGTGTTTACGCGAATAATTTCTTGCTGCCACGTGGATGATTAAATATGCAGCCCGAGTATAATGAATATGCATGCCCGCGTAGTGAAACGCACAGAGACTGGTGACGCCACGCACAGTCAGCATGTCAGATTTCGAAGTGAGTTGTTGCAAGCAATGGCTTTTTAAATCAGCATTTCGTAGACATAATGTATACTGACAGCTACTTTTAACAATGCAGGAAGTTTATGCATTATTTATTTATCCTGCTTCTAATGCTGTTCAGCGGATAACATTTCTATTAAGTATAATTATAACACCCGACCCATCAATCCGACTGCCCGCGCCGGGCGACGGCGACGGTGACGGCAGCAGTCAGTGCGGGTTGGGTCTGTGTGTTTACGGGGTTGCTTTTCCAGTCAACCGTTTTTGAAAAGTCCCTGTTTCCCCACTTATTTGAACCGAAACATGAAAATGTGAGATTGTTTCTAATGCTACAGCTACGATTGTTAGTACACCTGACTGACATGTCATCATTCAATGTAAAAGTTTTAGGTTTGTTAAAAAGTACACAATACAGTGTTGCCACGGAATTTTGCGATGAACGAACTTTGGACACTAGCAGATCTGCAATCTAGTTTATTTTTGACATGTTACTTTACCGTTACTGTACGCTTTTCGCCAGAATGGCCAATATGTATATATATACAACACTAATTATTAGAGCAAGAATAAAGGAAAACATAGAGTGCACTCTGGATAAGGTCAAACCTCCAAGGACCCATGATAATACTTCTGATAACTTTCTAGTTATCAGAAGGTCCCCTTATTGGGACATACGCCCAGGATCGAGGAAATAGTTTGACTTAACTTTTGCAAAAATCACCTTATGTGAGTTCGATTTATCTGGAATGCCCTGGATATGACAAATGATAATTATGTGTTGAATTGGTTAACGCATATTTAGGCTCAGTTTCCTAAATTCAACTTTGTTTATTTGCAGGAACATTCTAACCATCAACAGTTTGAAAATAGCTGAACTGATGTAAAGAGGAAATTGAAGAGCTCTATTCAACAGTGCCATAATTGGACAATAAGTCACCTGACATAAGATGATGCCTGACTATGTTCTGCCCTATTCTGTTCCGTGCGACATATACTGGGAAGTTGTACATCACTTCATGTTTCAAATGGATGTGTGCACCTGATAGCTTTATGTATCAAAATGCATAACAGTGCTATTAATTGGACAATTGTTACCTGACATAGGAGTGAAGAATATGTCTGACTTTGTTCTGCCACATTAGTTCACATTGGCTTCTGCTGGGAATATGTATATCACTACATGTTTCAAATGGATTTGTGCAATCGATCGATTTGTGCATCCAAATGCACAACATCCCGTCATTATGTTGCAAAATAGGAATACATAATAACATTTATGCTTTCTTATGCTCATCATGTTTGGATTGTCTTCTACAGCATATTCTTCCAAAAAAATTTAAACAAGTTTGTGTTATGTGAACTATACTGGAAGTAGTGTATACAAAGGTGTCGACACAGTTGCTTTTTAAATAATTTTGAAAATTCATAAAATATAAATGTTCCACAACATTCTAAATGTTTTAGCGATCTTCTTGAGTTAAATACACCAACGATGACTGAAAATTGTGTTTTAAAATATGCGTTACTTTTAAAGTTGTGTAATGTTGTAACTTTATTTCCATTCAGCCATTTTATTTGTTGTCATCGAAACGGGAGTTCAACAGAAACAATTTCAATATATTTTACTCTAAATGATGGGCAGAACAAATTGCACTCCCAGTACAAAATAAAGCATGTATCTAGCTGAGGTCATGTCCCTTGTTGTTACACTGGTGCAATATATTGTAATATTTTGTCGACAATAATGTTATTATGCTCTTTATAGATCTATATTTTTCAAACTAAAATTAAACTCTATGTAGATAGGTAAGTAGATAACTACCATTACTTTACGTGGTATATAATGTTGTATTTATACTGCTTATGGAAGCAGCAGCTGGACTCATGGTGCAAACAAAATATTTTCATTATTGAAGTTTTCTCAGCTTCGATCAGTTTCTGTTATCTAAACGTTTAATTAAAACTAAACTTTAAAATGTATAGCCAGATGTACATAGTGAAAAAAGGAACATGATCGTACCATAGGTGAGATTTCGTATGTTTTTATATTCCAACAAAAACAATGCCAATCATTCAATATGTCATCAATGACAATGCCATACAACGGCTTGGAGAGCTCAATCCGTCTGTCATGAGCTGTCGCTATGTTAATTCTCCGTGTATTCTATATATTTATTCTTCTTTTCTTTGCTGAATCAGTGACATAAACAGCAGCTGGTCCACGTTTCCTGTTGATGATTTTATCGGTCACGACTCATTCGGATGGCGGTAGCTAATCCAAAAATACATGTTGATGACGTTTTCATGCATCTATTAACTCGGCGTAGCTAATCGAAGTCTGACGGACAGTCCCGAATATTCATGAGCATGCCATATATGGATCGTGAAGGCGGGGCCAAAGTGGAAACTCCGCGTACGCGGAGTTATTTTATCGTTAGTGTCAGTGTCAGTGTCATTAGTGATTAATAAAACATAATTATAATTAAATAAAGGCATACAATTACATGAAATAAGCATATTAAAATGATTACTTAATAACTACGTACATTGCAAAGAATTCTCAAAGAATCACTTTAATAATGTTGATCGGTCATGTAATAGTCAGCACGAACAGTAGTGGTGGCCTGTGCGTTATGCATTATGGTGGCAATGTCATAGGAAGGACATAAACGCGCTAGAAAGAATACAGAGGGGAACAACTAAGATTGTTTTGGGAACAAGTGAACTACTGATTGTGTAAATTATGACAAAATTCAGAAACACCTATACATAAAATAGCATTGGACTATCGATACGGCAAAGGCTTTCTCATCATACGATAATAACTTCTAGTATTCAATCCACATTGTTTCTTTATAAACGTTACGCAATGTCTTCTGTTCTTATAATTTTCTTAAGTGCGTAAAACTACTATTAATAGTAAATTTGTTCATAACATTCAGTATATTAAAGGGAATAAAAACATCTATTGCTTGAATTCATATTAAATTAGATCCTGCTATATATTTCCATGTCCACCAAGCCAAAAAAATCCCCCAAAATCGAAGAATTAGAAATTCCACATTTTATGCTGTACATCCGGACATTTTCGAATATGCATATTTTTGGCGCGCTTTTCGGGATGCCGAGATGTGACGTCAGAGTTGACTCTGCCGATACAGCGACCGCTTGTTTACATTCATTCTCAGCAATATGACAGCAGAGGTGGCTGTGTAATGCGAATATCATCATGGTTCATTGTGCGGCATTCGGTTGTAATGCAAACTCTTCTAAACATAGAGCAACACACAATTTTTTTCGGTTCCCTACGGATCCAGTTTTATTGAAGAAATGGATCGCCAAAATCAAGCGAGCTAATTTCAAGCCGACGAAACACAGCCGGCTTTGCTCCGCTCATTTTGAGAAAAGCTGTTTCGATCGCGATCCGGAGATGTTGGCAACCCTTGGATATCTTGGTGCTCGAATATCGTTGAAAAGCGATGCAGTCCCAACAATATTCCCGGCAGTAGAAGCTGCATTGATGCCGTCAATCCGCAGAAGACAGGCGTCGGCACGGGCAGGATCGACGGCCGCTTTGCCCGAGTCGAAGGCAAGCGGGTCTCGCAAGCGTTGTTCCAGTGCCGCAGGCTCAGCTGCCGCTGTGACTACAGCCGGCTCAGCAACTACACCCATGGCTTCTTTGGGGTACCAGGTTCCTTCGACGAGTGGTGAATTTACGAGGTCTGCTTACCGAAAGCGGCAACGAATCAAGGTAATTCTTACATGTTATATCTACTATTATTATTCTGTAGGTCTAGTATAATGCCTGGACTGGACGGTCTCGTGTGTGTCAAGTGTCAAAATAAGTTATTCAACTTATTGTCATTGTATCCCATTGGTTCCAATCATATCACGGAACTCTTCCTAAGTATCTGATATTCTAAATATTGTAGTTATGCACGATACTACTATAATAAATCTACATATACTCAGTTTTGTGGAAAATTTGATAGTGTAATCAAATCGATTCAGGTGACTGTTTTTATCATTATCATGGTTACAGGAATGTAAGGCATTTAATTAATCTATTTAGTTTTACATGCAAATAAGAAATAATTATTTTAATTATACTCCTTGCCGAGTCAGGTTAGTCTGTTAGAATGTTTTTTAAACCGTAAGAAGCAATACTTGGATATAGAACATTGCAATGTGAATTTGCAGATGGAAGAATAATTATATTTTCAAATGTATTTAACGTTGAATTTGCATAAATTAATTATTATTTTTCATACATAACATTTGTTGTTTTTTAAATGACAATACTTGGACTTTATGAAAGTGCCATGCATTTTGATCAACATCAAATATATGTACACATAAAGTACCATGCATAAGTTATATATTTAAAACAAAAATTTAAAAATTAGGAAGTGGTCTGTCTCACTCTCATAGTTGGAACCAGTTGCTGGCAATCTCCTCCTCTGACACATGACTCACTAAAGTCTTATGTCATCAATGACTTGCTGAAGAATTATCCCCCATCAGTATTCTCTGTAGAAACAGTTTATTAGTGTTTGGCACCTGTCTGCTAATCCAGCTAATTGGACTCCTTTGTTGTGACTCCTCCACTTGACTGAGGAACTAAGTGTAGTGTTTGCCCGAGTCAACTGATCAAAGATCAAATCTAATTAATTACCAGTTGACATTGCACTTTGTAGGTCTTTCCTGCTATGAATAACAAATACACCAGCCACCTCCAGCTGGCCCACTGCATTCTCCCTCCAGTTAAAATAGTTATCTGAACCTGATCTACTGGTAATTAAAGCATGCTAGGTGGAAATGGCAGGAACTGGGTAACATGGATGTGACATGTTGGATACTTATTATTACTATAATTAACCCATGCAATTAACCCATGCCTAATATCACCCTGATCACCATTGCAATTGGTAAACCTTGCAGGTAGATGTGATTAATTATTA
Organism: Escarpia spicata; assembly: GCA_963995525.1. NCBI lineage: Eukaryota > Metazoa > Annelida > Polychaeta > Sabellida > Siboglinidae > Escarpia > Escarpia spicata. Next base: position 10,593,563 of record OZ023214.1, on the reverse strand, counting down.
TTAATATTGAATGGTTACCACATTGAACACCCTGTAGATTACAGTATGTATTCATCGAGTTAATAATCTATTATGTTTAAGTTTTCAAAAGTAATGTTTTCAATAAATATAATTCTTACAGTAGATGCAGCTTTCATAACACACACTATTGTAACACACAAGTACTGTTACATTTGTTACTATAGAATTCTTACAGTAGATGCAGCTTTCATAACACACACTATTGTAACACACAAGTACTGTTACATAACACACACTATTGTAACACACAAGTACTGTTACATTTGTTACTATAGAATTCTTACAGTAGAGAGCAGCTTTCATAACACACACTATTGTAACACACAAGTACTGTTACATTTGTTACTATAGAATTTTTAATATTTCAATAGTAATTTATTGATTTGTATTTTCATAACTCCAGTGCACAGGTGAATTACATTACAGTGTCATATATTGCTATTGCCTAGTTTCCATTTTATTACAGTTGAATAACGAAGACAATGTACATCATGCAATATATACTATTACATTTGAAGGTATTATCATTACATTTTGAATTGGAACTACAGTATGTACCGAGATAAATATTTAGAACAAAAATATAACTATTGTATCTTGTATTATCTACTAACAACGTTTACGGATAGAACATATTTTTCATTTTATGTCTGTATAACATGAATGAATGGAAGACAAAAGAAATGTCACTGCAATTTAATAGATTGCAATCAGTGTAATTACACCTTACTGCTTGGAGCATTGCTAATTACTGGCACAAGTCATGATGTTTTTTTAAACAGAAGCTCAGAAATGTACCAAGGACCATTATTCGGCTCCCACATTATTCATGGGATGGATGTTGGCAATCATAAAACCTGGATAAACTAGTTCAATAGGATACAGAAAGCATAATTAAATTTCTATTTTGATGGGACATATATTAATAAACATGTATATATATTATATGCCAGTTACTATTACATTGTTTCTGTTATTATATTGTGCTTTGTTCAACTTATTGTTACTAATAGGTATTATTATTATTACACCACTCCTGGAGCAGGCTTCCTATTGTGACTATAAAATTGAGTATTGCAGGATTGTTCATGTCTGCAGTCACATATTGTTATGATAGTCACATATTGTTATGATAGTAACTATATCAATGGATAAGGATTCTACTAATGATGTTACAAAATGTCATTAATGAATTTATTTGATTTTTAACTTAATGTTATTAAAAAAATCAAGTAAATTTATCAAATAATAAATATGTTCACATTTGGATGTGGGTTGTTGCCCAGCTACCAAGTGTGAAAATGGTCATTTGTTGTGAAACAATAACAATAAATGCAATGCAAGCTGCAAACCTATCTATTGTATATTTAATAGATGATTAGTTATAACCAAAAATAAAATGTTCACAAGTAATATATTGTCACATTTTCCAGGTAATTCTTTGCATAAAAGTGTAACATAACAAAAGTAACTATGTCTCTGTGTAGATTCTGTAAGCGTAATATCAATTATTGATGATGTTTTTATCATAGAATAAACAATACATACCTTGCAACTTGAAATAAATTTATTAATTTGTATTTTTCACAGCTAGGCAGTCTGTTCACACTTGGAAGCTGGGCAAATGACTAGACAAATGGATGTACTCCTTTCTGACAAGATGGTAAAAGACAGGATTTTGTTTGCTTTTGTCAGAAACCTACAACAATTAATTTGTTTGCAAATTCTATAAGGGTCATTTGTTATTTCAGTTATTTGCTGACATTCTGACAGCAGCTCGAGATAGTCCACCGTCGACCAAGAATGGGTCATCTGAAGATACAGCAACTGAATATGACAGCTCTCGTACGGATTCCTGTGATACAGAGGATTCCACACCTGAGTCAGTCACAGCATCCACTCCAAAAAGGAGCAGCAAATGCTTTCAGGTTGACATCAGGCCATCAACTCGCACGAGAAGAGTGCAAGCAGTCTGTGCATCAGAGCAGGTTGCTGTGCAGGTGACATCAGCAGTGAGGTCAACGAGTGTGCAGTGCAGTTTGTTGACTGGTCCGATTAGTGACTCGAGTGACTAAAACGGGGAGGAAGTGACATCTGCTGCAGATCCAGAGTATGTTTGCTCTGACAATGAGTCGACTAGTCGTGACAGCAGCAACAGTGACAGCGATGACCATGTCGACCAGTACACTGACACAGAGGAGGGTGTTACAAACAAGACTCCCTTGAGGAAAGATTGCTGCCCTTCCAGGGAGAGGTACTTCTTGGTGGCAGAGTCTTCACTTCGTCATCTCTTCGCACGTTGCCGAAACTGCACTGGCCAAACCAATGTCGTAGTGCAGCAGTTTCTCGGCTCAATGGGAAGTTGCCCTGTAAAGATAATAATTGGTCTGTAGATGTGAAGCTATGCTATTTATTAGCATGTCATAGGTAAAGTGATCAACAAAATGGACTAGATAACTTGTTTATCAATGGGTATTTGCTGAAGCCATATTCTCATCTGCCTGCAGGGGAAATATTCCCATGGGTGTTTTTTGGCTTATAACCATTGTCTGTGCACCGTGTGGTGATTCACATTGTGTTACCAGATCTACACAGTTACCAACATTTGGAATGATTCATCCCAGTAACACTGTGTTATGAAACTTGCTTGATGAATTTGTAATGATTCAATCCAGTAAAACTGTGTTCTGAAACTTGCTTGATGGATTTGTAATAAATATGTCACACAAAAAATGTGATTAAAAATGCTATGTCCTTATGATTTTTATGGACATAGTCGTAGGGCACATATATACCCACTGGTAGCATCTCACATATAAGACCCCTAAGGTTACACTAAACCCCTAGGTCTAGGACATAACCCTTCAGGCTATAACCCATTACCATAATTATTCAATTGTTCTGCATGTTGTTTTAATGTTTATTTTAGTTTATTTTGATTATATAGTAGCTATATTGTTATGTGTCAGACTCAGAGTAATAAAATTATTGTTCCACATAAATGACATAATATAGAGCTGTCATTATATATGTCATGATATTATGGTCATCTCGTGAACAACTGTCCAACTAAAAAAGTGTGGGTTTTGTCCAGAGGGGTGATATCGTAAGTAGCTATAACGTCCTAAACTCGATCCGCCTAAACCAGACAACCATGCTTACGACGTTCGACGGTTCGTAACTTTGTGAAGTTTGTCTTTGACAAGTCTGTTTACAATTACTTCGTCCGATGACCTACTTAGCTACAACCTCTAGCTAACTCTCTGTACAGCTTTGACACCGCATTTTATAATATAACGTCGTACTAAAACGATATCAGTGTTGTTGTCGAAGTTTTCACACCATATGTGTCATTATAATGAAGTTGCAGCTTACCAGTCGGTGTTGCCTGAGCGAACATTCACATTGTGACTGTCCGACTCCGCATCATCTTCTTCGCTACCGTCGCTGAAATGCTCGGAAAGAGCGGAATCAGACGAATCATCCGCTGTAACCGTTCCCGCTAGTGGCTCAAAATCGTATGATTTCACTTGAAACTCTGGGAAACTCCCACTAGCCATGATGTTACAAGAGAATGGAGAGAACAACAATGGCGATGCATAGATGTCAACAAAGCCGAGAGTCATCTTTGACGTCACGATACCACGTGATCGCCTAGCTCATTAAATTTCAACTTTCTGCGGGAATCTCTACACAGACGGGTTTAAAATAGAATTTTGTCTACAAACGTATTTTTTTGTATTTTTTAAATGTTGTCAAATGTTACATACAATGTTAATCTTTGTGTACACATGGAAAACGGATTTTAGCTAATGCCTTGTTTTTATTCCCTTTAACTTTTGTTTCATCTGTTCTGTATCTAGTTGTCCCTCGTGTTGCTAAATCACATTAGTATATGTGTTTTTTAAAAACTACGGTCTTCCCTTTTATAGTTACCGAATAGTTGTGCAAATGAAGGTAGAACTATATTTTGCTCACATAAGAAAGGTAGAAGACCTACAGGACGTGATACAACGTTAATGAAGGAACATTATACATTAGATATGTTAATTTTCACAGATAACAATAAATGGAGTAATTGACTGGAACACATTATCTACTGATTGGGCCAACGCTAGCAGCCAGTGACTCTCTTGTCCAGTTGCCATCTGGGTGTTCTGCCCCAGACGCAATCTTGGTAAATCTCCGGCTCGTCTCATCTATCAACATTAATCTAAGCCGAAAGTGCAAAACACTTCACACTGACAGTCTGCAGATCACATAAACACCAAAATATGACGCTACTTCATATATATGCTTGGATATAGTTACGTATTGCCGTAACTTTAACATTTAGAGTAAAGGTACGACGCCCCGGAGAAACAGGATGTCGAGTGCAGCATGCGCAGTAGGCGTCTGGGCACATACGCGGCCATCTTTCTATTTTATGATTAGGGATCACTTGTAGCTGAGGACTTGTAGCCGTTGGTGATTGGGGGATCAATTATAACTGAGGACTTGTTATAGCCGTGAGTGATTAGGGATCAGTTAATGCTGAGGACTCATTATAGCCGTGAGTGTTTTGGGATCAGAAACAGGGCTTAGCTGAGGGTTCGTTATTTCCGCGAATTTGACAATAGATAGGACACATGTGAAAGTGTGTACAATTAACATTCCTTAGGTATCACAATAAATAAATATATACTAAATAGCACAGCCATACACATAACATAATACAAATTAATGGATCATTAACATGTTTACCATAATTATCTAGATTCTAGAATGTCAAATTCTTGCAATCTTAAACACATCAAATATGATACATCAACATGAAGCACGCCGGATGTTCAAACTTCAAACACAAATGAAAACTAAAGTAGCTTTTTATGGCTGTACAAGTCTCTTTATCTTCCTCTGTGCCTGTCTGTGTGTCTCATGGTTACTACGTATTTGATATCTGTTATGGTGACTGTGTGTATGACAAGAGGTTGCTGTGTCTAGGGACACAGAACCGATGACAGCTGAAACGACGAACAATGTTGACGTATGACCACTAGACACGACGAAGTTAGCATCAGTGAAAGACTTAGTCGAGGGGAAGAACAAACTTGGTCGAATGTCAGACCCCGGACAACTGGAAGCCTGGCAAATGCACGTGAGATGACGAGGACCCGGAATGACAGGAAGATGTCAACTGCTCCATTGTGAGACGAAGAGGACTCAACACGACTGGGAGATGTCAATGCAATAGAAGTTACTTTGTTATTATTATTATTACGACGTGACCTACCTGGACACGGCGATGTCCGCCTTCTGCAGCGCGATCTGACTGGCGCGCTGCGCCGTCGTTACGGCGTTCTCGATCTGCTCGCGCAGCTTCGATGAACGGATAAGGAAGAGGCGGCTCTTCTTGCCGGACGAGATGAGCACGTTGTTCTTGTACTTTCCATCCTCTCGCGTGCCGTCCTTGTGCGTCGTCACGCCGTAGCCGTACTTCTTGTTGTTATACCACTCGCCCTCGTAGCGCAGCCCGTCCGACCGTTCGCTGGTGCCGAAGCCCGAGCGCTTGTCGTTCTTCCACTCGCCCGTGTACGTCTCCGTCACGCTCGGGTCGTTGATGTCGTCCTGGCTGATGAAGCTCAGGTTGCTGCCGTCCGTGTAAACGGACGCGTTCGTGAAGGCGGACTGCGACGAGTCGGCGCTCACGTGGCTGATGTTGCTGATGGTGCTGCGGACCGAACCGCCGGTGAGACGTCGCGGGGACTCCTGTATGTCGCCTGTGCTCTTCTGCTTGCGGAGCTTCAGGCCGAGCGTGAGCGCCTTGCGTAGACTTGACCGGCCCTTCTTATTGAAGAGCGAGCGACGCCGGGTCGAAGGGGACTCGTCGCCGCGTGCCTTCAGCACGAAGCCGCCCCGGCTCTCGTCAATCTTGCGGTCTCGCTCCTTCACGATCCGGTCTTCCTCCGCCTCACTGCGTAGGGACGTCAGCGACGTCCGCAGGGCCTTGGAGCGGTAGTGAGACGCCAGGCCGTACGGTACGCTCTGTCGGACACCGTAGCCATGCCGCATGCCGCGTAACCACTGGCCTTGGTACGTTCCTGAAACACACAAGAATAGGGAACTTGACGTCGTGACTGTTGTAAAGGTAATAAGGTACGTTCTTATATAGCGCGGTATCCAGTGCTAATGATTGCGCAAAGTGCTACACACTTCACCCCCTGGCAGTTATATCCATTCGAACATCATCTCGACGTCTCTGAGAAACATATATAAAGGTAAAATGTAAAGTATTGTGTTGCACGGTATTCGGTACATTTCGCCCAAGGTATTCCGTTCATTTGTAGACCAAATATCGCCTTCCCCGAGAAGAATTAACCCACGTTGCACTTACTACGCGAAGACTGTTCGTACTAAAAGATCCACCGCTGTTTGCACATAGGTACTCAGTAACACAGCTAAGTGAACTGAACGAACATGGAGTGAATTAAATCTTCGATGCGACAACAAGAGCATTCGAACCCGGATTGTTTCGACTGAATATCCGGTAGTTTAACTTCTATGTCACCAAGCACCACAACGATGCCATCTAATGTATAAAGCGACCTTTTTTTAGTAAATTGAGCTTGAAAATGGGTTTAGGATTGTCGATATAATGTGTGACCAACACATATGTAATTGCATATACACACGACAACACAGAACGCGTAGACTATTTCTTACTCCAGAATAACAGGTGCGCATTGGCATCTTGGGCAAACTGCAAGATTGTGCTAATTGCGACGTGGCTCCAGTCTGCATGTTATATGACTTGTGAACGTGTGCACTTCTCAGACAAAGACGCGGGCGTGATTATCAGCCCGCTGCGTAGTTAAGACTGCGTAAGATTGATGACATGTCACATGACCTGAGACAACCTTCTCAGTTTCACCAAGACCGTCCTGGTGAGTTGATCAGAAGTGATGGTGTTGCCGGCCATTATATTGTTTACTAAGCTCCGTGGAAAATATACCTTACGATTTTCTTCATACTCTCACAGCATATTAATTTGACTAGGTGTGGGAAATTTGTGAAAACAACATGACTCCTTTGTTAATAAAGATACACCCAAAGTACGTATATTGGCAAATTTTTACTCTCTCTAATTATCGTATGAAATATTATGTCGGTGTGTTCTACAAAATACCCATTTATGTGACCGAAGAGCGGTCAACAGCAACTATTCAATGCAATCAAATGAAAGATGTAATGCTTTCAAGTTGACGAGTAGATCTTAGGAACGTGGACTACGGTATTTTGTCTGGAGGAATAACTTCACGGCGGTACTTAAAGCTAATGAATTTATGTCATTCGAATTGACCAATAGATTTTAACGCAACGTCTTTATCACGTGCGCGCACAGAGGCAACATCGACAATTTCGTGATCTGCGTCATAACGGAAACAAAACTAACTATGCCACACGATGCCTGCATACGTCATATTAAATGTTACGAATAATGCTGCAACTACCAATGCTATTATCAAACAAACAGGCTTATTCGATATTTTGAAACGTATCCCTGCAGTGTAGTAAATATGGCTAGTGGACTGGAAATCTAAAAACAGTCGAGAAGATATATTTATGAGAGGGCAATATTTCGGTTTGATCTTTCGTTCTGCCAATCACTGGCTGGTTGTGTGGGGCGCTGTAGCGTAGTGTGTAGGGTGTCGAGTTCGGTGGTGTCACAACATAAACTAATTGCAGTGTGTGAACAGTCCAAGTGATATGTGTACTTAGGTCAGTAAAAGAGTGCACTTGAAACCATAATATGACTAATTACATAATAATATTTTGATATTTTATATTTATGTAATTATTTATTTTTTATAAATAATTGATTCTGATCTTCGCCACTGTTTCGCCAACGTTTTATCGGATCTTGTCAAAAATAATTATTTGTCCGATAATTTCGTCAAAAGTAGGTAACAAATTTAAACAAACAAGCCAATCCGTCGTAGTCGGATGTGATGAATCTGAAGCGCGACGAGCGAAAACATCAAACACAAGAAAAGGCTATAAAAGTCATGCGATAAAACCCCAAAGGTTCCATCAACGTTTCCGCGAAATCTTTAACGACAAAAACCAAGTCGGTCTAGGCACTTGGTGTAGATCAGTTATATACATTTGCATGTGTTCCGTGTCGTGTTTGAGCGATTCATTGTCTGCGAACGAGCATGTATTTGTCATACGGACTCATGTTCATGCCAGGCGCGGGCTTACCGGTGAAGCGCATCAAACATTCATGACGTCCGTCCACGAGACGATGTGTGGCTGGTCGGAATGGAATTGAACCGCCATCTTGGGAGCATGCAACACGTTAGGGGAGTAAGAAGGAGCACGAACGTGTGAGACGACCTCGCCGTCTTGCTGTTAAAGCACTGTCGTCAACTGGTTTAGCCTATTGCGAATCTCGTTTGTTGATGTCCAAATGAGTAGTGCGTCGGTTTAAGAAAAAAGTGCGTTTGTTTAATTTTTCGAATGAATTTGCTTCAGTCGTTACATCTGGTATCATGCCAAACCCGATTGCCAGGCCGATATTTAGGCTTCAACCCACTGAATTCGTTTTTGAGAGTGTAAACATCGACAACATCAATGTAGAAACATATGTGCAATCGCATTGCGTATTCACACTAGGAAACCAGCTTATACCAGCTGAGATTTTGTTAAAATGCAACGACTTTTACCATTCAATCGAACTCTTACGAAGTCATTGTACTACAAGTCTCAAATGACAGCTTAGGCATATCACTATATTTTGATAACACTTTTTTGAAAGTGTATGTGCTGTCTTTTTGATATACCAACCTTTCTCTGCAACTGTTTCATAATTCATATTCTGCCCAGATAACTACACCAATATTGTGGTAATATACCCAAGGGGTGCTAGCGACGGAAACATCAAAGCCGTGTGGTTAATTTGTGGACTCCTCAACTCCCAATGGACGGACACTTATGTTGCGACATCCTGCTTATGATTAACGTTCCTGTGTGTGTGTGTGTGTGCGTGTGCGTGTGCGTGTGCGTGTGCGTGTGCGTGTGCGTGCGTGCGTTCGTGCGTGTGTGCGTGTCTTCTGTTGTATTCCGCAGCTGTAGTAGCAAGAATACATCATACCTCTGTATTAAATCCGTCTTCGCCCTTGGTCACCGCGTCTTCTCCCCTTAAAAGGGGGTAGTCTGTTCCTTGTTTTTCATATATCAATTAATGTAATGTTGTTAAGACTACGATAAATATGTTGTTGAAGATATACTGCCCGCTAAATTGTGTATAGTAAGCTCGTAACAACGCTCGCAATTTGGAAGATCGCCCCTGGAGCATGTTAAGATGGTAAACAAAACATCCAGTTTCAAAACTAGCTTTATTGGCAATAAAGCCGAGGCGGCCTGAGTTAAGTGCAATGCCCTTTGGTCTTAAACTATTTCCCCTTTCCCCGTTCAACATAGCAGACGTCCTGTTACAAATTACGCACTGGCTAATTGCGGGTAGAGGAACAGACTGCCTCCCTTTAACGGTTGATCTCGTTTGGAGTGTCCAAGAACCGCAATGCGCTTAGCACTGGTTCAAACAGCCATGCACCACCTTGACCACACAGTACAAGGGAGTCGTGTTGGGCATACTTCGGAATCAACCACGAGATAATTGCAACTAGAAAGTTGCAACTCGGATGACGGGAGGTGGTATTGTTAGTAGCAGATTTGTTGGGAGTCTCCAACTGCACCACTCTTTTGACGCTCACCAAACAATCAACAAAATCCCAAAATATTGAGGGGCTCTGCCACCCCCTCTAAGTATTGGGGATTCAGCCAATCCTGCCCCCCCCCCCCCCCCGTTTCACAACGCCTATGGCTGTTGTTGTGATAATTATACGTAGCTCACATGATGACAGTGTGACCGCACGGACACCTAGCTCTCATGCCATTCTTGTATAACATACTGGACGGGTTGAATCCTCGCGGGCACCCCAGTTATTCTCGGACGTAAGAACACTGACATTGACGCAGTGCGTAGAGTCAACCCTGGGTACACAGAAACGGTCCATCCGGACCATATCGAAGCAATAGAGCATGCATACCAATACAGGTAAAAAAGGTAAACATAAGTTCGTTTACAGCGCAATATCCGGTCCTTAGGACTGCTCAAAGCGCTTTACACTTCATTCCCAGGCAGATCCTTTCAATCGAATACCACCTCGCCTTCTCTGGGAAGCATTCAGCCACACACAGCAATTAATGCGCGAAGACTATTCATACACACACACATCCACCACTGTCTAGTGCCAGTACTTATACAGCTGAGTGAACTGAAGCAACGTTAAGTCAACGGAGAGGTCGTGAGAGCCACGCGGGAGGCTGGGTCATAGACAGGCGACTGTCTGCACGACTAACATTATATTAGACCAGTGGCCTCCTGCTGCGTTCACTGCAGTATCTGTTGATGCCGGGGACGGAAAAAAAAAATAACAGTGATGTGATATCGCGAACGGTTTTAGTATCCGTATACAATTGAACCTCGTTCTACGGTCACCTTCGTAACACAGCCACCTGAAAATTATGGCCACCCCAGGTCAGTCCCAAAACATATACGTAACAGTAAGTAATTAATTAATTCCGCTAATACGGTCACCTCGCTAATCTGGCCACTTTGGTTCAGTCCAGAGGGTGACCTTAATAGGGATGTTCCACTGTACCACACGGCTTTATAGAGCGCCATACTGTTATACGGGTGTGGATCGTGGTCAATGACTAATGACTTGATAAGACACAAGAAACAACGGGAATATGGTTCATGAGAAGAATGCTAGAATGTCGTGGACACGTAAGAAGTAGTTGAACGCCGTACTCGTCAGAGGCACACGCTGGGCAAGTGTGCCAAATGTGGTGAGAAGAACCACGTCACTGCCACCTGCAGACACCCCGAGAAAGTGCAGTGTCGTCAGTGCGGGAAACGGGGACATAAGGAAAAACACCACACCCGTGATTAGGGAATGGGCCTAAACGATCTGGCCATTGAACACACATCGAACATGCAAATTGTGGACTCTAATACAACGTGGTATTGTGTTCCCAATCCTACAGGAAGCAAAAAACGCAAATGGGATCTGCCCTCCCTAATTAATTTAAACGTCAGGTCTTTGAGCAGTGAAAAAATGGACGAACTGGAAGTAACTGTAGCAACACATGATGTGTCGATTGTATGTGTTAGTGAAACATGGTTTAAAGAGTATATGGATTCTAATAGCCTTACTATGCAAGGGTTTTGCTTGGAGAGGAAAGATAGAGGTCATGGACGAGCCGGAGGTGTAGCTTGCTACATTAGAAATGACTTAATGTATACGAGATTGAGTGGTATGGAGGCTCACGATTTAGAGGTAATATGGATTAAGATAATGCCGAAAAAAATGCCTAGGAAATTTTCATGTATATTGTTAGCATGTATATATTACACTCCAAAGACGGAGTATTTGAAAATACGTGACCATATAATCACGTGCATAGATATCATGGTACGCAGACATCCAGAATGTGGTGTGATTGTAACTGGGGATTTCAATCAGTTGCATGACAACTTTATGAAAACGCATTATAGATTTGTCCAAGTAGTGAATGTAGTAACACGGGGACAGGCGATATTAGATAAAATATGGACGAACATGGAGGAGGTATATACATCGCCTGTTACTATTTCCGAACTTGGGTCATCAGACCACAACATGGTGTTGCTTAAACCAAAATGTAACCGTTTAGTTGACACTGGGGGTGTGACACGTTTAACCGTAAGGTGTATGGGGCCAAATGAAAAAGCCGCATTCGCTATGGCTTTGTCTGCCATTAAATGGGAACCACTATTTAGGCTGGAGTCATGTGCAGATCAGTATTTATATTATAAAACTGTTATTTGCAACCTCATGGAAATATGCTTCCCTACTAAGGTCGTGACACGGCACACAGCTGATAAACCATGGGTTACAGACTGGTTTAGAGCATTAGTACGTAAAAGACAGCGCGCTCACATGAGTGGTGATTTGAACCAAGCAAAATTATTGCGTAATAAGGTTAACCGCGCCGCTTCGAAACTTAATAACAATTTTTATCAAACACAAATTGCAGCACTGAATGAATTAGGTTCCCACGATTGGTGGAAAAACATGAAAAAAATAATGGGAGGAAAAACATGAAAAAAATAATGGGACTTAAAACAAATGTCAATTCATGCATGCAAGGTCTTGCTAACAAAACAACGAATGGTGATTGCGCGTTACTAGCCAGTAGAATGAACGAGTTTTTTGTATATGTAAGTGAACATTTACCTCGTTTAAATAAGGATCACACAATATTCACAGTAAACGAGGAACTGCCAGATCAGTATGTCATCGATGTAATGACTACTTTTAAAGCTTTACAGAATGTTAAGGTGAACAAGGCTACTGGGCCTGATAACATTCCTGCGTGGGTGTTAAGAAATCACGCAAACGTCCTCGCTCCTCCATTAACTGCTATCTTTAACAAGTCTCTAAGAGAAGGAGTACTCCCTATGGAATGGAAAATGGCCAACATAATACCTTTACCAAAAACAAACCCACCTGTGTCGATTGAAAAAGACATTAGACCAATTTCACTAACTCCAATAGCTGCTAAGGTGTTTGAATCAATAATAATGAAATGGGTGGATGACACAATTGAAGGAGAAATTGATGCTAAGCAATTTGGTGGAATTAGTGGAACTTCCACAACAGACGTTCTTGTCGAAATGATACACACATGGTATGAGGCGACTGATAAATTGGACTCTTATGTCCGTGTTGTAATGCTAGATTTTAGCAAAGCGTTTGACCTTATTAATCATCATTTGTTACTAGAAAAGCTACAGTTGTATGGTTTGCCTTCACATATTATAAGATGGATGGCAACACTTTTACTGGACAGAACTCAACAAGTAAAAATAGGAAATGAATATTCGCATCCTGGTCACCCCAATGGGGGAGTACCACAAGGAACACTGTCTGGACCTAAATGTTTTCTAGTCTACATAAATGATTTAGAAACGCCTGTTCCGTTATATAAATATATAGATGACAGTACATTGTTCGAAGTATGCGACAGAAAGGGTGTATCTGTTATACAAGAATCGGTTGACGTTGCCGCTAAGTGGACAGAACAGAATGACATGAAAATTAATTTAGGAAAATCAAAAGAGATGATCAACTGTTTTGCACAAGACCGCAATTTTCGAAACACTATCCCGAATATAACGATCGATGGAAAAGATTTAGATCAAGTAGACCATGCCAAACTTCTAGGTGTTACAATTTCACAGGATCTGACATGGAATAAGCATGTCGAAAATATTGTGAAAAAGGCCGGGAAACGATTGTACATGTTGTATCAGTTAAAGCGAGTAGGAATTAGCCAGAATGATCTGGTCACTATATATGTCAGTGTTGTGAGACCTGTTTTAGAATATGCATGCCCCGTATGGCACACTAACTTGCCACAATATTTATCTGACAGTATTGAAATGATACAAAAAAGAGCATTAAAGTGTATTTTTCCTGCAACAAGTTACGCTGAGATACTCACGTATGTTAAATTGGAGACATTGAAAGCAAGACGGGACTGCCTTTGCCAAAAATATTTCAATAAGATTAAAGTTAGTACACACAGATTAAACTATCTGCTGCCTGACAAAAGGCATACCAAATATGACATCAGACAGAGTAATGTGTACCCTTTGCCAATAACCCGAACAAACAGATACCGTAACTCCTTTATACCATGGGGATTACACAACTGCCAATAACGAATGAAGGGCAAAAGGATGGTATTTATACTGTATGACATTTCAGTGTATTAATACTGTATGACGTTCCAATGTATAGTTGTATTTTATTGTATACTGTGAATCCAACTCAGTTGAGTTGCTAATAAACTTGTGTTATTATTATTATTATTATTATAGAAAAGCAATGAAGAAATCCTTAGAAAAGCAAAATTTGGAAACAACAAGTGTGATTTTATAGGTCATGTAATGAGAAGGTGAAGGTTAATCATATTATGAGAGCGGAAAAGATCGAGGGGGAGATGCAGGTAACTTGGTAGGAGTGTACCAGAACTGCTCCAAAACACACGCAGCCGTGGAATATGGATACCCGCGATCGACAACGCCTCAATAGACACGACACCATACACGGAAACTAGAAGAATATGCATAAAATTATGAGTAATTAGAAATCATGTTACAGATTAAAGAAAGATGATGTAGCAAATCATCTGGCACCTCAGAGACGTCGGATGTACAGTAACGGGCCCGTATCATACGAGTGTAGCTGAACAGACAGTGTGTCAAGTGTGGTGTGTTAGCCAGTAAGAAAAGAGCGCAAATGTGTTCAATAAAACGGTGCAGATGGCTAGTCGGGACACTGCGTGCAGGCATTGCTGCGTGCAGGCATTGCTGCGTGCAGGCATTGCTGCGGGGGGTTCAATGCTGGCCAACGTACGGCAAATAAATGGAATTGCCTGCAGCAGCGGCGAAACGCAAACAACTTGAATGGGATGGTGATAGGAATACGAGCCATCGCTAGCACACGCTCACACACTGCAATTTATTCACCAATGCACGCACCAGTCCATGAAGTACCCCACAACCCCGCACACAGCCCGTTAACTGGTCCACTACCTCGCACGCAATTAGTTCGCGGTGTCCTACGATTAATTCGTGGGACGTCTCGGCATAATCAAAAAGGCAAACTGATATTAAGGGTATACCTGCTTTGCGTCTCAATATAATTATAGACTCCGTTGTTAGCTGACCAGTGTCAGAATAGGCGGAATCACCTTCAATTGTCACAGTCTGCGAACCGTCCACTTGCCTTCTCAACAAGAGCTATTTCCTCATCCGTCAGCGATGGTAGGCCTTATGTTCCAGCATTCGACAGGAAATGACAACGTAATATATGTTTCAATCACAAAGATACGGGCGTTTTGTTGGCGAGAAGACATTACGTACGCTGGTGGCATTCTCTCCGAGAGAGAGCGGGAATAAAACAGACACAATGTGCCACGGGTCGTAAGCCGGGAGCTGATCTGAAGCCCGGCGGACTTCCCGACAACGTCGAGCCTACGCAGACAAGAAATCAATGCCGCATC
This sequence comes from Escarpia spicata, assembly GCA_963995525.1. Taxonomy (NCBI): domain Eukaryota; kingdom Metazoa; phylum Annelida; class Polychaeta; order Sabellida; family Siboglinidae; genus Escarpia; species Escarpia spicata. Next base: position 10,578,380 of record OZ023214.1, on the reverse strand, counting down.
CCGTACTTTTGCTCGCAATATTGACATTTTGTTCTTACTAACACGACGACTTGCAGACGTTGAACCGACCGACTATTGAACGCTTAATATATGTGTTTTAGATTCGTTGCGCTGAGGGAACGATGTTCCAGGCGTTTGCGTAACATGCGTGTGTCATTGTGTGTGTGTGTGTGTGTGTGCGCGCGCGCGCGCGTGTGCGTATGTGCGTATGCGTGCGTGCGTGTCTGCGTGCGTGCGTGGGTGTGAGTGTGTGTGTGTGTGTATGTGTGTGTGTGTGTGTGTGTGCGTGCGTGCATGCGTGCGTGTGCGCGTGCGTGCGGGCGGGCAGGCGGGCGTGGTGTGTGTATATACATGCATGTTTGCGTTCATGCACGCGTATACAACTGCCTATAATGACACTTTCGTATCTGCCCAAGAATAACAAAGACAGAACGCATCGCTAACCCCTCGGTTACGATGCTGGCACGACACTAATATATCGTCAGTAGCACTGCGTGTAACAACAGCCTGTGGCCTTAACAGAATACATTATGTAGCTATTACGCAGTCTGTTTCCCGTGTTGCGAGCGATCACGCTGGTCGCCGAGGTCGCACGGCAAAGCCCCCGAGGACCACGGGACAGTTCGTGGCAGGACAAACAGCGGCCGTCAACGATAACACGACCGAAATGATGGAACGAGATACGGTAAGGAGGTAGACGGACAGTCGGTCGCCCTCAGACAAATACTGACCTGGCTTTGTTCTGTCACGTAACGAGGTAAAGGCCTTGATATATCGACGTTCTGTACACGAGCGACGGCTCGGTTTAACAAGATGTGTCATCATCCCATACATTAAAACACCGCGCTGACTCTTCATGTGTACGTGCATCGTCTGTCAGGGTGCAAACACCAGAACATTTTGAAACCTGCACGGGCAATGTGCAGTCAACACGAACACTGGGCGTCAGCATGAACATGGTCAAGAACCAGGAACAGGTGCTACAAGTACGAACAATGTGCAACCATCATGAACGAGGTGTAACCAGCACGAACAAGGTGCAACAAGCTCGAACGAGGTGTAACCAGAACGAACAAGGTGCAACAAGCACGAACGAGATGCGACAAGCATGAACGTGAAACCTGCACGAACGAGGATATAACCAGCACGAACGATGTGCAACAAATACAGACAAGATGCAACCAGCACGAATAATAATAATAATAATAATAAAGGTTCTTTTACCGCGCGATCTCTAACTAACAGTTAATCAATGCGCTCACAATATAGAAACATTATAAAAACAATTAAAATAATATATAAATTTGTTAAAAATTAATTAATTTACAAAATAAAAAATAGATTAATAAATTAATAAGAGTCACTAAAACGTCCTGTAAATAAATCTTGTTATTGTCCACCATAAGTTTGTTTAAATAAATATGTCTTCAGGTGACGTTTAAATAAAAACACAGACGGAGCATCTCGTAGAGTCAGTGGCAGTTCGTTCCATTTGGCCGGACCAGTTACGCCAAACGCTCGCTTGCCGATGGATTTTGATGCTCGTGGAACAGCAAGCTGAAGATGGTCATGAAGCTGCCGAAGACGAGGGTTGCGAGTTCGTGGGTGTAGTAGATGTGCAAGGTACTTCGGCGCCAAACCATGGAGCACCTTGTAAATATACACAAGTACTTTAAACACAATGCGTTGTCTGACTGGCAACGAACAATGAGCATTCAGCATGAACGCAGTTCAACCAGTACGAATAATGTGCAGTAAACACGAACGAGACGCAATCTGCACGCCTGTTGGTGTGACATATTGTCGGGTTTGTTCGTTTGTCAATCATTAGCAGCTGTTAGTCGATGACGGTCACACACGAGTCGGTGGTTTCATAAAGCTGCCAGGCGACAGCCGCGGTGATGGATGGCCGTGATCGGACTACTCTATCAGGGCCCGCTCGCCTTGTTCATCCATCATTTACGTGTAAATATCGCACGGTCGATGCTGACATAACGACACGTTCTGGTTACCGTCCCCGTCTCTCAGCATGTTGCGTCGCTGTGTTAGTGTTGCTACATCTGTGTTGCAATTGCTTTCAGAACAGCACCGGGTAGGCGTTGTCATGGGTACGCGAATGTTTCTTAGCTCATACATCATTGTATGGTATTAAAATACACATTGTCTTGTTGAGAATCGACTGAGTAGTATTGAGGTATCCACGCATCACGGTTGATTTCTGATAAACATAAATGCGCCGAATTAAATTATTGGGTTGAAACATCGCAGCGTACCACTGAAACTACCTCTCGGTTCAAGCTATACCATGCATGATTTGAATCTAGCTAATGTTCCATTGATGCCGATACATTAACGGAAGTTTACGAAAAATAAGTCATAGACACTTGCATGAGCTATCAACTAGCTGCACAGCACAAATGTTGTAGTTCTCAAAATTACGTCCATTTCCCTAGTCACAAACACATTTTTCATGGTTCTCAGACAAAACCGAAAGTCATAATCGAAAGAATTGCATTGTTCGTGTTGTAAAGTAGTAATCTATCCCGCCTACCGTCGTCGCCAGCATTCACATAATAATATGCGTCTGAACCCATCATCAACACCCGTTATACTGTTTATCGCCTCCGCCTAAGCCCAGCCATAATTGTGCGACCTTGTAGGATCCTCCGAAACCGGTCGCAGACGATATCCCGCGTTGCGTGAGTGCGCGTATGCAGTACTATCCACGTGTACGTGTTTGTGTTTGCACATCACGGGTTATCCGCGTACGTGAGACACGCATGCGGACATGCGCAGATCTGATCCTTTTAATCGTGTCGATATGTGGACCTGGTGTAAGGGTCGTCCAGTCCAGCGGTCGTTATCGACGCGTTTAATGACGAGACAGCAGCTGAGCCGGCGGATAAATGTCGTCGGGATATCGCGGAATCTTACCAAGGACAAACGATTAAATGACAGGAGTGTGACAATGGTGTACACCTGTTGAACGCGGCAGCCGGTCGAACACTTTGATGTCGCTCTCCCAGAAGTGGGCCGGGTCACGCTGGAAACGCGGATGAGGTCTTTGTTTCTCGGAAGCTGCGAAGGCATCTTGAAAAAGATATTTGTGCATCAGACACTTGACCCATTGTCACGCCAAATGTACAGACCGAATGACATTCATCTCACGGCTGTGCATATGATATAAGCTAATCTGTCGCCGAACATGTACAGAATTTTGATAACGAGAGACGGAAAAGAAAACGCAGGTGTGCAATGAAACTAACTTGGCATCAACTGAAACGAAGGTGAAAACTATTTAGAAGAGAAACTGGTTAGAAGACATACTATGCAAAAAAATAGCTAACTTTTCAGAAGAAAGACAATTCAGAAGACAAACTATTCAGAAGGCAAACTATGTAGAAGAATAACAAATCAAAAGACAAACTAACTATTCAGAAGACAAACTATTCAGAAAACAAACTACCAAGAAGAAAGACAATTCAAAAGACAAACTATTAAGCAGAAAAACAATTCAGAAGAATTCCAGCCAATCAACAGTATTTCAACGTTTCGTCTTTTACATGATTTCATGATTGTCATCATGTTGTTTATTTTATAGTTATTTTCAGCACCAACAACAACAGCAACATTTACATTATTGTTACTCTTGTTATTATTGTTTATTTGTATTATTATTATTATTATTACTATTATTATAAACTGTGTTCAGCCGATTTCACCCGGACATGTTTCGTTTGTGTTTGCCACATCCTGTTTATTCGGAGCTATATGGCGTCCTGCACGGTTAACTGACACATTCTCTGTCTTCCGTTGTTTGAACTCTTCGATCTACCAGAAGGAAACTTGGTCTAAAAGTAGGAAGCTGCCGTGCTCCGGGTTCATGCCACGTCTCTCACCTTCCGTAGCGAGTTGACTGGTTCTATAACAAATCTCTTTTTCCTGGCTCTCTTAAAATAGCGCTCATCGTCGATCGTCTGTATTTTCGCATGGCACGAACTAATGCGACACCACGGCCGGTTTTAGTCAACATACATGCAATCAATTCTGGAAATGTTAGTATTATCTAGCAGCTTCGACGTAGGATTCAGCCTCTCTGAGTTTTAGCCGGCTAAAAGCTGTTTTAGCCGCGACGGTGGCTAAAACCATCTAAAACTAGGTTTTAACCACTTTTTGACACTTTTAACCGGCTAAAACTGGCTAAAACCTCATGGATTTTGTGTGACCATTGCTAATATGTAGAGAATGGATTGCATAAACACCTATCCAGTTGTATGAACATCTTAAAGTGTCTACTAACACTTAATTAATACCAATATGTTGTAGTGCTACATCGTATTCACATTTCACAGCAAAATGTACAACAGAGAATAAACAACAACAAATACTATGATTAAAATTACCTATTTATTTACCTACAAGTAAACTGCATAGAAACTTTGCTTATATCATTTTATCCCTGTAACATGCAATATTATAAACTTAGAATATGAACTTACTTGTAAACTAAAAACTAACACTTATAATTACAATTAAATCAATGTCAATATTAAATCAAAGTTGATATACAAGACTACAGGTTACTGACTTGAACTTTATAGAGTTTACATAGAGCATTATGTGGAAATGTCACATCCATGTTTCAATGTGTAGTCCATTATAGCAGTTCAGTTGAGCACATCGTCTAGCACATGATAAGGTCCATATAGTTGAACAGAGTCCAGTGTAGCACGCCATGTGCAGTTTAGTCATTCATATAGTCCAACTCAGCACACTCTTAACAGCTTTTCTTGTTTTCTCATTTTTATTCATTATTTTCTCAAATGAGACTTACGATGATGCGACAGACTATGTCTGTGTGAATTTGCTAACTCAAGATCTCGGTGTACAGCATAGACTGTCTTAACTCTTTTTTTTAGCACATAAGGTGTCTAAACTGTATTAGAAACAGTTTTGAACAATTATTCTTATGATTTTATGCACACAGGAGTATATTTTTTAGTTTTAGCCAGTTTTAGCCACTTTTAGTGGCTAAAATCTGTTTTAGACGGGATGGTTTTAACCGTGGTTTTAAGCGGTTTTAACCACCATGTGGCTAAAACCATGCAACCCTGTCTCTGCCTGATAGACGCGAAGTGCTGCTTCATTGTTTGTTATGCAGTATCTATGGTTTAATTTTTGTGTGATCATATCTCGTTACTGCGAATACCCATTTTATATCTAAATAATATTTTACAGAGTTGATGTAGGCCCGATAGGTAAAGTACATTATTTTGTAAGATGCTAAGATGTCCAGTGAGCCGATCGAAGCACGTAACACGTCATCATTAAATTCCAACACCAACGTTGACATATAAACAACATTGTATTTATAATTTATGAAGCAAAGTGGAATGAACGAAATTTCCCAATCTCCGAAATGGCTGCAAAGGACCGAGAACCCGACGTTTCCTTATTGTGCCACAGCGCTCCAGAACGCAGTGGGCCATTATGACGTCATATCAACCCGTGGACCAGCACGACCTCTCTAAACACAGCCGTGCGTGGGTTTATCGTCCCACGTGCCCCAATGACTGTCATATCTCGAGTTTAATTGAGCCTTACACGCATCGCAAAGAACTCGCAGCTTATCGCGAAGTGGCGTTTTAGCGATGAATTAGCTCGGCCTGTATATCGCCGGGCCGGTCTGCAGACATTCGCTTCCTATCATCACGTTTTCTGGCTCGGTGGCAAAGGTGTTTTTCTCTCGATGTTCCGTCAGTACTAACACTGGCGGTGCACTGCGGTCATGGAATGTCAAATGTTGCGTTTTTACAGACTGCGCCCAGACTAGATAATTCGCACACTTGTTTTACTTCGAAGCAGAAATGCGTTTAGGGTCGGTGAATTAGTTACATAGTCCACGTTTGCACTGTACAATTTTGGAGGAGAAACGGTTAAATTACAACAACAACAATATAAATAATTCTGACTTAGCCATCGAATATGATTGCGCACGCAACCGGAAATATGGAATTACCCCGGCCTAGCGCCTTAACCTATTTGTGTATATATAAATAGAGCTTGGAGCTGCGTTCAAACAGAGCTGGTTCGAACTAGGTAATACTATATAAATTTATCTACACGTAAGTTTATGTTGCTATTATATAATATACGTCTGACCAACATGATACATAATTATCTGTCCTATCATGTGTGTTGGTCGCAATTCATCAAATTCAATGTAAAATGTCTTAGCGGATACCAGTCCTTAATGAACACCTGTCTACATTAGACATTTGAAAGTCCCGAATGACTAGTTTGCATTGTCCATTACCTGCCAATTGCGATAACCTGCCCATAATGGGCACATTGCGCTGTCCCGACGGTGTCCACCGAGGACTGGTTTTAATGGAGCAGTTTCGACATTTGACTATGAAAACACTTAGATGTATAAAATATGATTTTTGTACTTTGTGATAACTGTTTTTTATTAATGGATGGTTGACTTAGCTGTGGGTCGACTCAGCTGTGGGTCGACTCAGCTGTGGGTCGACTCAGCTGTGGGTCGACTCAGCTGTGGGTCGACTCAGCTGTGGGTCGACTCAGCTGTTGGTCGACTCAGCTGTGGGTCGACTCATCTGTGGGTCGACTCAGCTGTGGGTCGACTCAGCTGTGGGTCAACTTATCTGTGGGTCGACTTAGCTGTGGGTCAACTTCATTTTGCTACTGCTGCAAGTGTGTACCAGCTCGGTAGAAAAGAGGTCGGGCGTGAAAACCGAGAAACTGATCGAAGGTTGGTGGAATTCCCAGAAAACGATTACCATTAAATATAAAAACTGCAAAGCTAATTAAAAGGAGATTCCGGAGTGACGGGGACCGGTGTGATCCGTCAGGCCGGAGTGACGTTCACAGTTCGTGCAAAACATACCGTAAATACCGTCTTTACACGTGCGCGCACACAACGCACGATGACAGATAACACGTGTTGTTGTCCGACCTTGCTCTGCGGCTCACAGATGTGTTGTGCGAATTATGAGTCAGGAGCGATGTCCTTCTAATAGGTTGTTCAGTCTTAATGCCACGGGTTGTGTACGTCGACTGACTCTGTTTTTTGATGAGAGTAGTTTTGTGTAGATTAGTTTAAATGAATGGTACTGGATCATATGACTACACAGACGCATGCAGCACTCACATACACTGCTAATGAAATGATGAAGACCAACTGGCTTCATTCGTAATTGAGGAATGGCTCTACTAGACACGATAACATATCTACAGTAATCCCGTTTCATTAAATCAGGAAAGCCTGCATTACGGTGATATGACCTGAACAGTATGTTATGTGGTTAGAGCCGTACAATGTAGAATGGAACGCGTTTTTTATATTTGCCGTTTTCATTTAGAGCAACAACATGTTCACAAATGCAGGTGTTGAAGTAAACGAGATATTAACTGGTGTAGATATATTCGTTACAGGATCAGGATAAATCATATAGGCCTACTACTAAAACAAACACACTGAGTGTCCTGACTACGCATATCTTAATTCTACCATGCCCTCCAAATACGCTTAGGTTAGACGCCGTCAGGCGCAGTCTTACAAATCCACTCTCTCTCTTTAGCTTCCAATGAAACTAACGACCGATCTACCAATCCACGGAATCTAATGGTCATTGATGAACGTGTCGGTGTCTCAATTGCTTTAGTGACAGTGACACGGGAGATATGCTGCATGTTCTGGTCGCGTGCCCTGCCCGGAGGCTTGTGTCTCCGCTCGCCGCTTAAGGTCCATACGCAGAAAGAATCCAGCAGTGTTCTGGGAAGACAACGCCACTCGCTGCGCAGCTGATACGAGATCATCGCTGGCTAGACGGACCAGATTCCGGCTAATAATATCGTTCTGACGCCGTATCTGAAGTGGCTCCCTAATTCCTAACTAGTCGTCAGCACCTGGTGTACGCTGCCGGCCCGATATGTTGCTTGATAGCAACCGCTTTGCGGAGGCACGGCCGGAATGCGCAGCCTTGACACCGAAATACTCGACAGCTCCCGTTTTCTCTTACACCGCTGCGCACGTCCCACCGGTGTCTGCGCTGAGCGTGCGCAGGATGCAACAACTTCCTGTGTCACGGTCTCCGATTGGATCCGCTCTCGTTTAATTACAGCGCGCATTGCATTCGGGGGTGGATTACTGTTTTACTTCCGGGTTCAGGGTAGACAAATAAAATGCCAGTGATTCTTAGAAGGTTCTTCCTTTCTTGGATTTTACATAAACATATTTATATATTTAAGGACAATAACACCTGCGCTGTACTGAAAACTAATGATCTATTGGCTGTTTGGGAGCTATGAAAGTGTCAGTGTAGGTATATCTATGATCCTCTGCAGGGTTAGGTTGTATGTGTGTGTGTGTGTGTGTGTGTGTGTGTGTGTGTGTGTGTGTGTGCGTGCGTGCGTGCGTGCATATGAATGATTATGGCAGCGTTTAGAGTATACACGAAGATGGTACAAACAGCAGTGAAAACGAATACAAACTATTGGCGTATCCGACTGTTAGAATGTTTTCTTCACGTAAATGATGTACGACAAGGAACCAATTTGAATGGCGTCACGAGAGCAACAGCAATGGCTACAATCATTATTGCAATTGTACATCACTCATCTTTAGAGCTGTTTTATTCCCGAAGCGCACTATTTCATTGTGAATTTGAATGATCAATAGTGACAGGTGCATACTTTTAGAGAAGACACGAGCGAGCGGTATGTTGCGTTGCATAACACGCATGCTACATCATTGCAATCGACTTCCTCGACTTTCTCCCGATGATATTCCAAGTGTCATCCCAATCAACAACGGCTCAGTTGCTTGCTCGGAGCATAAACGTCACCTCCATATACTATCGTTCTAGACGTCTGGATGCGCTCCAATATACTTGCACATTTAGAACTCCACTTACATTGTAATCGGCGGAAAGACATGCTACTTTTATGTATGTACAGAGTTATAGACGGAGCTGAGTCTGCCATACCTTCTGAGAAATTTCTTCGACCTCAAATTTTGTTGCGCAGAACGCAACTACTTCCGGTGCGCGTCAAGAATAAAACGCACACAAGTTCAGCCAAGACGTTTCGCCGAATGTGTGACTCCAGTATCATTAACAGACCACCAGACAATAATTTCGGGTGACATATAGTGCCTGCCGCCTATACAGACCTATCTAATTTTATTTACTATTATTTAGTGAAGATAGGCGATTGAAACCAGCCCAATGAATCTCAATTCCAGATTTAAACAATAGAGGAAATGTTTCCCATCTCCCTTAGCTCGCACAGCCAATGTAGATACTTTTATGCGTGTTCACCCCCTTTTCTCGCCCCTTGGAAAATCATGTCCAAAATAGCTTCTAATCACGTATTTTCAGAAAGGCGCTGAGGATGAAAAGGAAGATGATAAAGACGAAGGATGAATAATAGAAGATCAAGGGGGATGAAAGATTGAGAGAACGGGCTGCTGATAGGAAACTATAAAAAGAAGAACAGAACGGGTGGTTCAACAGTATTGTACATGACCCTCACCACAGCACGGCAGTGAACAAGGAGGAAGAATAACATGCAGTGATACGTTGCTAAAATAACTGGATGCTAAGAATGGCTGAATTGCAAAGAGTTAACAAAGGAAAGACGGAAGCGGAGATGATGACGAGGCTGGTTTGAAAGACAGTTTCAGGATGAAAGAACATAATGTAATTTGTTTGTTGACATTTGATAATGTGCTCCAGTCCCCAATTTATAACCAGTTAATGTTATTTCAGAGCAGACGTCGAGTTGAAATTTCGTATTCCAAGACAACACATTTAGGAAAAAATGACGGTTGTTTCCACCCCAAAACAACAAACTCCGAGCACTCAAATTCTGCCAGAATTCTGTACCTGCCCTTGTTTTGCTTTGTTTCACAGATGTTAATGTTACTTAAGGAAACTGTCGTAACTGAGTCGAAACCTAGAGGCGGTAGTCGAGACTCGGAGACTGAAACTTGCGGTGAGCATCATGTATCCGGATGCTGAGTGAACTCCTCGACGGACGCGAACCAGGTAAGAGCGCAGGGAAGCCCGCGGCGTGACAGACCCCCGCCTGGTCGGGCAATGTGTTAACGACAACACACCTCTGACGTTACCTACAGTCACTGACATTAACTGAACAACAGTAACCCGCCATTTCTGCCCTTGAGCAGTGCAATCCTTGCCGGAGCAACACCAGTGTATTCGGTACGAGAGTGTTTGTAAGATGAGGTTATCCTTGTGACGTTGTGTTCTGCCGTTTTCGTTATACGAATGACGATCAACAATATAGCTCAGTTGGCTTTTACGTTGTCATAGTGAATATCCTACACTATTTGTACACATAAACTGCTTTATTTCCTAAAAGGGAACTATATATAACATAGACAGACAGCAGAAACTATAAATACAATGGCCTTATAACGTACATTGATCACTTCATATACAGTATCTTAATTGTAAACGCAACACATTGTACGATACGACTTCAGCACATTACATGGAATTATACTCCGAGAAAGATATTATGGTTGTGTCACAGCACGAGATCCACCAAAACGATCATTCCGGCACGCAGACTCGGAACATCATATTAGTCCATGGGCCAGACCAGATGTCTGTACCACCTGGGGGGGTGACAAACCTTCGTTGGTGGCAAATTATTTGTGCCACCACTATAAGTACAAAAATATATGATAACCTTTCCAAATGAGTAGCTTTATTGACTTGGCGGCCATCTTTAAAATGGCCACCAAATCCAGTTTCCTCATATTGTAACAACTGTGTCACTTATAAGTTATAACCACACTTTTGGTGTCAATATATCGGTTTTAGGAGTCAATGATTTCAAATTTTTTTACATTTGACCTTCTGTGACATTTACATCTGCCATTTTAAAAGATGGCGGTCGTCAATACAAATGTTATCATATCTCAGCAACGATATTACATAGAGCAGTAGTATGTACGTTTTTGTAAAGTGTTGGGGGGCAGCGATTTTAAATATGTTACATTTAACCTTCAGTGACATTGACGTATTCGCTATTTTTAAAGATGACGCCCGTTACAGACTATTATTCCCGTATGTTAAGATCGCCGTAACCTAGAGCTGCATAGCTAACGTCAAAATATAGTTTTTTTGGGTACGGCGATTTCAAATATATTACCTTTTGACCTTCGCCGACATTCATATATCAGCCATTTTTTTTAATGGCGCCCGTGAAAGCTTATTATTCCCGGATCGTGCATCTTTTTGAAGTCTATCTTGAATTCCTGCGAGCTGGAAATGGGAGCCTCTCAAGCTTCTGGCTGTCCTATCTGGACATGGTCGAGATTTTGCTAGACCTGCTTCGAGCATCAAGAGAGGGACACTGGATGCTACATCTGGCGTCTATTCGTGCAATCATCCCCTGGTGCTTCGCATTTGACAGGCATAACTACGCACGCTACCTCCCGTATTACTATGCTCAGGTGGCCCAGCTGCCCGTCGAACGTCCAGATGTTTATGCGAAATTTATTTAAGGTGGCTTCTCGGTTCAGCTCGGCTCCATAAATCTTTTTGGTGAATCCCTGTCTATCAGACTATTGAAGAAACAGTTAACAGAGACACCCAAACGCCGGGTGGCACAAAGGGTTTGAGTTTGAAGCCAGGAGCTGTGAGCAAGTACCACCTAACAGCCGAGTACATGACCATGTACCTTAGAGAGCTGAGAAACATAATTGATCTGGGATGTTCTAATTTGGCTCATCCAGATCTCCAAAGGTCCCGCATCCGGAAACACGAGGCAGATGTCGAGTCCCTGGTTGATCTGATGGAGAACAGATGGCTGAATCAAATGTGTCCTGACGAGATGTTCAAGAAGACATGCTTAGAAGAGGTTCCACCAACAGGGAAATTCCACGACAAGATGACAAAACAAAACCTGAAGACATTCTCCAATGTAAATACAAAGAAAGATACAAGTGTGCTCTTACATGCACTTGACGCTGCTAAGGCCGGGTCAAAGGCAGTCATAATAACAGCCGAAGACACAAATGTCATGGTACTCTGCCTTGGATTCCAAAGGGACATCACCTGCTCCATCTACCACAAGTGTGGAACAAAAAAACACGGTTAATCGACATTGGGAAACTGGCTCGTTCATTGGGAGACGGCATCTGCGACGCCCTAATTGGATGTCATGCCTTCATAGGCTGTGACACTGTGAGTACCCTCACAGGCCATGGAAAGCTGGGCGCACTGAAACTAATCAAAAAGGAGAGCACATACCAGAAAACTTTCAGCCAACTTGGTCAGTCCTGGGAAGTCTCTTCACAACTGTTTGACAAAATACGGGTGTTTACCTGCCAACTGTATGCGACAACTGTGAGCACTCACGAAGTCAATTAACTGCGTTACCAACTCTTCAGTTCTAAACGAGGAGAGGTCGAGTCCAGCCACTTTCCACCATGCAGAGATTGTCTCCACATGCATGTTCTTCGTGCTAACTATGAAGCATCAATCTGGAAGCGCTGCCTTCAGCCTCAGCCAATTTTGGCAGACCCGAAGGAGTGTGGCTGGATGCCAGATGAGGATGGCCATCTGGCCATCGAGTGGGTGCGTTACTCCTCCAGCCCCAGATGCAGTTTTGGAATTGTTATCATGCAAGTTCCTGCGATACTGCAAACTGCCAAGCTGCACACACGCCTTGCCAATGGACTGGCATGCACCAACATGTGCAAGCTACAGACATGCTGCAATCAAAAGAAAGACGAACAATTGAACGTGGTGACTCTGATGACGGAGATGGCGATGACGATGATTAAATTGATGAGTCTATCATTTTGAGCTAAAGGTAAGTTGACGGGCGCCACCTTGAAAAAACAGTGGATATATGAATAGCGGCGAAGATCAAAAAGTAAAATCGCCGTACTTTTTTATTTTGACGTTAAATATGTTACGTCGTTTTTTTAAGAAACCAGAATAATAGTCTGTGACGGGCGCCATCTTTAAAAATGGCGAATATGTCAATGTCACTGAAGGTTACATTTTTTTTTTATAACTGAAACCACGATGCTATTTTTATTAATATTTTAAATTCCTTAACCCTAAGACCTATACATTGACATCAAAAATATGGTTGTATGTTATTACGATATGATGAAATTTGATTTGGAGGATATTTTAAAGATGGCCGCCAAGTCAACAAGCTACCATTTAGAAATGGTTATCATATCAAAATATATTCCACAGACATGTACTATTTCTAAAATCATAACTGGATCTTGCCCCTCCCCAAATGGTACCAATAAATTAAATGTCTGGTCTTGGCCCATGGATTATTATGGCTGTCATTAGTTTGAACCAAACGGTGGACGAATTGAATTCGCATTATATATGACAGTTTTGCTCGCTTCGTCGTTTACAATTATCCTATTTACATAAATAATCTTGAGATTCAGTTATGACGTAGAGTGGAAAACAAGACTTTCTACGTCCTCTAGACAATTCGGTCGATATTTATGTATATACTGCCCCATTTTATAGGGTCTAATAATGTTTTCACTACACACATAGGCAGACATATGACGTAAGGGAAGGTCGAATGTAAACATCTTTGCGAACTGGTAATATGTAACATACGAAATTAGCTACGCGCGCGCCGGTGGTCTTAGTCTGCCTAGAGTCTACTCGGTAATCAGCGATTATTATGTTAACGACATTCTTGTCCGTGTGATCTTTCACAGATTGTCACCTCTGAGTACACAAACTGACGCGACCTTGTGCATGACAACACAATTTACTCTCTCATTGGCACTCTAGTAACCAAATCTTTGACTCACATAAAACAGTTTTATTTATGACGTAATATTCTTCCTGAATGGTATAGACTCTATCCTTGTTATACAGCACAACCGATTCATCTAAGAGACCTCGTTTACACTGTCAAATACATTGTCCTATACTGAGGAGGGCGTAGCGGGAAGGAGGATGTGGTGGGAAGGAGGGTGTGGTGGGAAGCCGGCTACTTAAGGAAGGAGGGTGTGGCGGGAAGGCGGGTATGGATGGAAGGAGGGTGTGGTTGGAAGGAGGGTGTGGTGGGAAGGAGGGTGTGGCGGGTAGGTGGGTGTGGCTGGAAGGAAGGTGTGACGGGAAGGATGGCGTGGCGGGAAGGAGGGTGTGATGGGAAAGAGGGCGCGTCCAGAAGGAGGGTGTAACGGGAAAGAGGGTGTGGCTGGAAGGAGAGTGTGAAGGGAAAGAGGGTGTGGCTGGAAGGAAAAAGTGGCGGGAAAGAGGGTAGCGGGAAGGAGGGTGTGGCGGGGAGGGGAAAGTGGGAGGTTAGCTTTACAATGTGGGGAGAGGTGGGTCGTTCGTCTCAAAGTAGGTAGGAGGGAAGTGGAATTGTGGGAGAGGGGAGGTGGACTCCGAACATATTTTGAGATTGGCCACAAAAAAACAGGTGGGACTTTATAAGGGAAGAGCCCTGTCAACACCCTCCATATTGTCACATCCACGAGCTTTACGCCAACTACGTTGGAGCGACGTCCAACAGACGTTCCTACAGTGACGTGTCGTGAATTGCGAATAAAACTGGAGCGGTTTTGATTCGGGCGATCGCATTCCGCCGAGTCTTTCGTGTGATCTCGTGGCAACTCGTGAGTCAGTAGCAAGGAAGCTGACTGTTAGGTGGCAGTCTGAACTTCTAATAGGCTACAGCACGCTGTTGACTAGACACTGCTAGCCGTCATTCCATGACACCGCAACAATCTGCGCTGTTGTTTACTGTCCTGTGATAAATTTTTAACGGGTCATTCTGTGATTAATTTTTAACAGGAAACCTCGCCAATACGTCGTTTACCAGAGGCGTTTAACGCTTCCGTTAATAGTATTATCGCTGACAATTCCAATAACCATTTATCGCCTCGTGTGACTTGCTCTTTTACGCACACTGATGTTTCGCTTTTTTTGTAAGACGTCACAAATCCAAGATAGCTACTAAGGGAATGATTGATTGTGCGTATACATTAATATGGGTGTGCGCTTATGGATAACGCCGTCAGCAAAACACTGTTGGCTAAGCGAATACCTGTGCAAGCGTAAATGGACTGGTTTTATTACCGCAAAAACTGGTTTATAACGGCACACACACTCCTAGGGAGACGCGCAGCAAATGGTGATTATTGCCAGCCGCGTCGGAGAAAATGTTTTCAATTTCCGAAGTGTTTGCGTCGTGTCGGTACACGGCGTCCCTGTGCGCGTAGACTAGCATTCGGCCTTCGCTGTGTCAACACGACCTCTACGGAGAGACCTTTATGATGTTTGATCTAACACGATGTTTGTTATGAATGTCAGGTTTGACGTAGTAGGTTAGTTAGCATAGCGCACCAGTTGAGCGTCCTGTGTCGTATCCAGTGCCGGTAGACGTCGCCACTATCTACATGAAACGTATTCGTGGGTGCAAATATTTTAAGCATTAAAACGTCATGGTGTGTGTTAATGTTGTTCAAAGAATGCATACAGTAGAGGTATTTCCTTTTATAGTTTATGATTTTGCTTGTTAATGACATAATTATAGTCCTTTAATATAGTTCAGTCAGTCATGTGGTGTGATGCGACTACAAATTATATATATATATATATATTATCTATAAAGTCACACAAGTAATGGTCACGTGTTATGTTAATAGACTGCACCGTAGGCTTCACTGCACAGGCATCCCTCCAGGGTCAGTTCCGACAAATAACTTCTTAAGTTATTGATGTACCCCGCGGTTTCGTGCAGTTTCTAGACGTTTCTCCTAGGCCGGTCCCCAGCAAATCACCTTTTTACTTTTGAATGATAATCAATAAACAACCGACCAGACGTGCACGGAATTATTGTGCAAGGAGGCGACCGAGATAGGGTAGGCGACGGGAAAACGAACATGCGCAATGAAAAGATCAACCAATATAGAGTTGGCGATGGGAAAACGAACATGTGCAGGGAAAAGACCAACCAAGATAGGGTAGGCGACGGGAAAACGAACATGCGCAGGGAAAAGATCAACCAAGATACGGTAGGCGACGGGAAAACGAATACGCGTGGGGAAAAGATCGTATTTATATCAAATTGCACTTTTGCAGGTTGTACGGAGCTGTAATTTTGAATGTTTGTCACAAAGGTACCATTTGGTATTTACTTTACACTCGTGATGATTGGATTTAGCCAAATCAAATTAAAAATTGGGGAACGTATTCACTACCACTCCAACTGGTTGTTAACTACCGTTAACTATCTTAATCTCTACATTCAAATACATTTACTAAATGTTATAAGCGAAACTAATTTCCTATTATATACCTTCCCGGTGGCGTCAGCGGCCAGCAATAGTAAATACAAATACTGCTGTGGGTGTTCGTTCGCGAGGCAGTCGTGCAGACAGAAATCACCGGCCATGCGAGTGCGCACTCGGACATTGGAGTGTACTTGCTTGGACACGGGCCGCGGCGCAAGTCCGCGAATGGCCGGATAACGACAAATCTCCCGTTTATCGCATAAAGGCAATGCGTACCGGACAGACGGCTGCTGCTTACGGTACCGCAATCGTTCCATGAATTCGAGGTGAGCCGGGGCAGGTCAGCCTGCTCCATACTTCCTGGCATGTATCAAAGACAAGCGGCATAGCGGATGTCGCCAATATGAATTAAACCGACACGTGCAGCTAGTATTGGAATCTAAGTTTGGGGAGACGCCGTGGCTGTGTGCAGTTCTACCAGACTAGATTGTACGGAATTAGTTGTTGCCGTATTGGTTCGACCGTATCTTGTACCGCACTGGTGCCTTTCGGTACCCCACTGGTGCCTTTCTGTACCCCACCGGTGCCTTTCTGTACACCAGGTCAAGGGAGCTTGTTCCTAACGCGGAGACCTTCTGTGGTTTGGGTCAAACGGAGGAACATTCCACAACAGACGAACTATTACATTCTCTGTACAGTTCTTCTTTTTCTTCTTCTTATATTCAGCTCAGAACTCTGCATCAGCCACATGTATGTGGCTAGACTATTGTCGAGCTTGGAATAGGAAATATATACTAGGAAATTAGTTTCGCCAAATAAAATGTTATTAGTTAACAGCTTCAAACCCAGGTGATGCGTGTCCAAACGCTAAAGTTAAGCGAAGCTCGTCATCCAATAATCTCGTTGCCATTCTAGAATCTATTAAGTTTTAGCCAATCGTGGCTGATGTTACATGTGATATTCTGGAAGTAGAATTGACTATTAGAAAACGCACCGTATGAAGTAATTATATTGGGATTCCCTGGAGCCGCCCTTTGATATTGGGCGCGGGCGTTTGCACAGATCCCACGGTTTACAGCAGCGAGTTGCGCGTTCAATTACTAGGCCAAAGTACAACCGATCCAGCTAACTCCCACGTGTGTTGTGTGATATCAGCTACCGTTGGATCGCAATGGCGCATATGTCTCCTACGCTCCTTTTAAACGTATTTTTCAGTATGCATCTGATACGTGTATACAAATATTAAAATAAGCTATCTACAGATATCCAGTGTTATTTGCGACCTTTTCTACCACTCGCAGCCAACCAGGTCGACTTTTACTCGATTTGGCCTTTGAACTTTGAAACAGTGATTGCGTGTATTATCACACACCTACATAATCACGGCCGCGATAAAACAATGGCTTCCTTGACCAGTTCTGCCTGCTGTATTTGGGTGGCAATCATGCACAATTTAAAGGCTACGCGGAGCTGTTGTGCCCTGGAAACAATGTTACACCTCCTCTATATCTAATCATACATTTTTTAAACAAATGACGTGGTCGGGCTAAAAGGCCGCTCCGTACGGATACAAACAATGTTTAATCAGCAGCACCCACCAACCATAAGATGGTTCAAAGTATTTGACATTTGACACCTGATCATATAAACACTACACAGATCTCTATCGGAAGCATTCAACTACGCTGCAATATATTTGATGACGGTGAGTTCGCCTTCCTTTCTTGACTTTAAAATACCTGTTATGTGCAAAGGCTGAATGTTATGAAAAGATCAATATATCCAATGAAAATCTACCATTATCAAATAAATCCATTAAGAAAACACTTTATTAATCTAGTAAAATCCATCTTTACACAAAATTGTCGAACCGTTCCACCGTGATTCGTTAGTCATGGATAATAAATGGATTGTTGACACGTCTGAACACTTGGTCGCCATACATGCAATACAGAATTGATGTTGCACTGCACGACCGCGCGTTGAAGAGAAATGACACGCCAACTTATTACGCGGCCGGTGGGGACAGAACGCTTGCCGAGCTACAGCGAGAACTGTATTAGTGATAAGGTATCGATCTGTGGTAATGTTTTCTTGAACGTGTCCATCAAACACCGCCCGTACAGAGCGCGTGGCTTGTGTTACGAAGATACGTGTGATGGTCGTCGCATTAACTCCAAACAACCTGACCGTGCACACTAAGAAAATCGATCACCAACTGAGAGCAGAGCACAATGGCTCTCTTTCTTCTGGGTGGTGCGAAGTCTTCATTTCCAGACGAAATGTGCGTAGGCATTAAGTGCGACGCTCAAGCTGCTATCCGTACAGATAATCACCCGCGGCGCAAGTTATACTGTACATCGTGCAAAAGTGTGTAAAGGGAAAACGCAGTGGTCGATCCCGAGTCAGCAGTTGGAGTGACCTCGATAGTGTTTCAAGCCCAGGTGATGCGCCTGGCCTGCCGTTTGCGCAGCCAGCAGTCGCGGCCGCTCCATCCTTGCTGCGTGAAGCTAGCGGTGACGACGATTTATGAAGTCTTACTTTCTTGTGATAACTCGTTCCAACAGACAGCTGGATCGAATCTGTTTTTCTGCACTGGTTATATACGAGACTTTCATTAAAAAGACACCGGCAGAAATACCTCATACATCAGAGGTTTCATTCACGCAACCGTCATATTGTTTACGTTTACTGTTCACTCCCACAAGAAAGCCTAAACCAATTAATAATATTAATGAAACTTCTTTAGCGCCAATATCCTCGGAATATCCGAGTTCAATGGCGCAACAAATCCAAAGGATTAAGCAGTTCTCATTGTCAAGTACGGAACAAAGGTCGCCAACAGATGGATGGAATTGCTAAGAAGGTAAGGAGGATAGGCAGTATTAAAAGGACAGGTTTCTAGATGACGGCGAAATGAAACTATATTTCTTACTGACTTAACACCAACAGGGAGTAAGTTCCACAAAGTTGGTGCGGCAACCGAAAAGGCTCGAGTTCCAGCAGTCGTCTTAACTATGGGAATAATCTAGTTCCATCCTAGAACAAAATCTGACGGAAAAATCATTTTATTTTAAAAATGCATTTCAATAACGAAATCGTTAAATTATACTTAAGGCAAAGAGCGATATTGTCATCATGATAGTCGATAATCTACACTTGTCAACAACATATGACTTTTGTGCACTGTGCGAAGAATTAAAACGAAATCTTGCAGAAGCGGCCGACATACCACAGAGGACAATATTTAGTCGTCTTAGAAATTGGCATTTTCATGACCGTTTTTAAGAACCGTATCCAGGATTAATTGTTAATGAAACACAGTTTTCATTTTCGCTCCTAGGTAAGGAGAACACTCAACTTTATTGAGCAAAATCTGGCTTAAGAGCTCATAAGAAAGTTGATGAAACGGTCCCCTGACCCTTTTATTTTGACGCCCTGCTGAACTTCGGTTCCCGAGGATTTAGCGCAGTGCGTGCGTGCCTGTGTGTGTGCACGCGCGCGCGTATGTGTATGTGTAAGTGTGCGTGAGAGAGAGAGAGAGAGAGAGAGAGAGAGAGAGAGAGAGAGAGAGAGAGTGTACGTGCGTGAGAGAGCGAGTGCGTGCCTGTGTGCGTGTATCACTGTGTGTGCGCGCGTGCGTGCGTGCGTGAGTGTGTGTGTGTATGTGAGTGTGCGTGAAAGAGAGAGTGTGCGCGTGTGTGAGAGAGAGTGTGCGTGCGTGCGTGCGTGCGTGCGTGCGTGCGTGTGTCACTGTGTGTGTGTGTGTGTGTGTGTGCGCGCGTGTGCGTGCGTGCGTGTGTCTTTGTTGTACAGTATTATGTATGCAAATAAAACAAATGTACTCACATATATCATAGATGTATCGCGTCGAATGTGTACACACTTTCAGGAAAACAGACAGATCGCGGTCAAACAGAGCAGTAAGTTTAGAATAATTCAACTTGTCCTGACGTGCGCACAATATAGTGTGCGTGTGCCAAGTTGAGTGTGGCTTATGACAGCACAATGTACAAAGAAACATGCTAACAAGTTAAATCGACAAATAACTTAAAGGATGAGTCAACAACCTACGGATAACAGACATACGGAAACATATTTGATAAACCCATTCACAGTTGCTACAACTGAAATGTTTTCCCTTCATAACATCGTCGCACTAATAACTTGTCGTCTCTTCGACTAGTTCGCCATCTATCGACTGGTACTATGTGGATGGGACTGAACACTGCACGTACTAATTAATCCGAACTACATTTACTTTAATCTTGGGAGACGGTGGAAGCTTGGGGATTGGTATTTGTGTTGGTGAATGCACTCTGTACGTAAGCACGGCACTTCTTCCAGCTTTGGGAAGGATTCAAAGGCACTAACATACATATGGTCCAACTTTGTTCGGTTCTAATTCCACGACGGTCGATTTCAATCAAAACGATATACCAGAGAACGTTTGTAGGTCGCACAAACGGTGTCACACAAAAACTAGTGATCACGTAGTTGGCGAGATTCTACGTGAGTTTCATAATAATTGTATTTGCCTTAAAGACGAATTATGCCCTAGTGACGGGGTGACAAAACTAGAACTTTGGACCAACCTATGCTAAGATTATGACGATCTATGAGAGAAGAACTCCCAACAGGCTGCCACGTTATACGATATCCTGGTCGCGTCGTCAATGCAAACCAAGTCTCGTATACTCGTGCTCGAGAGATTCCGTGTTCAAATCCTCTAGTTGCCGTTTCGACGTTTGGGCATGTTCCTTCACTCCACGTTGCTCCATTCATTCAGTCGTCTGAACGAGTACTTGGCTGTAGACAATGGTGGGCATGTGTATACGTACATTCTTCGCGCAGTACTTTCAGCGTGGCTGAATGATTCCTAAAGAATTCGAGATGGTGTCCGACTGAGCAGGTCTACTAGGGGCTAAAGCGTAGAGCTCTATGATTTGTCCTAACGACTGGATACGGCGGCATAATATAACTTTTTGATATACAAAAACGATCTGCATCGGCGTGATTTGTCATTAATTATTGACCATCTGCACTGGGTGCCTGTCGCGACCGACCAGTTAATTGCCTGCTGGACTCATCTGCTCCAGTGCCAGTCGAGTGGGTGCCATTACCTGCTGTCGGCCTCTTACAGACCGACAAGGACGACTTGTCGTAATGGTCTACATATGGAAGGGAAGGGCCCACTCTGTACGCTATCACCGTATCGTCTATTACGCATCTTTTAATATGCTGGCATCGTCGTCGTTTTTGAAGCAAACCGGCTCCGCCATTACTGTGACGTCACTCGGTGCATTATGTCTTAGCTTCGACAGGAAACCGCTGCGTAAATACCTGCGCACGATCGAGAAGAATATAATAACAGCAACAATGGTAATTATATTAACAATAAGCTTGTTTCACTACTGTTCGTGTCATACTGTCTTTGACTATTGAAACATGGCGTGGAATGTATGGTGTTGTGTCAACAAGTAAAGGTAAGTTTTTATATTCAGTTCTTTGGACTGCTCAGAGGGTTTAACACTTTACTCCCTGGCAGACCTGCCCATTCGAACACCATCTCGACTTCTCTGGGAAGCATTCAACCATGCTGCAAAAGGCCTGCAATTACTGCGCCGTGTCATTCCGTAAACAAATATCTACTACTGTCTATAGCAAGGTACTCATTTATACAGTTGAGTGAACTGGAGCAACATGGAGTAAACACAATTGGACAAGCTCCGAAAGCAAGACGATGATTCGAACACGGATTATCTCGATTGAAGAGCCAATGCGTTACACTATGATACCGCACCCTGCGTGTTCGAAGACAGCGCCACAGGCGATGCACACAGGGTAGAGACTCGGGTAACGAGAGGTGTGGCCGGGGCGCAATCCCTTGTCTCCCACCTGTTTTCGAGGTCAACCTCCCACTTCCCACCAACCTCACCTCCCGCCTATCTTAGCCAATCCCCCACTTCCCACCATCCCCACCTTCCGCCTATCTTAGCTAATCTCCCACTTCTGACCAACCTCACCTCCCGCCTATCTTAGCCAATCTCCCACAAGTCCCACCAACTTCACCTCCCACCTATTTTAGCCAATCTCCCACTTCCCACCACCTCACCTCCCGCCTACATTAGCCAATCTCCCACTTCCCACCAACCTCACCTCCTGCCTATCTTAGCCAATCTCCCACTTCCCACCAACCTCACCTCCCGCCTACCTTAGCCAATCTCCCACAAGTCCCACCAACCTCACCTCCCACCTATCTTAGCCAATCTCCCACTTCCCACCAACCTCACCTCCCGCCTATCTTAGCCAATCTCCCACTTCCCACCAACTTCACCTCCCGCCTATCTTAGCCAATCTCCCACTTCCCACCAACCTCACCTCCTGCCTATCTTAGCCAATCTCCCACTTCCCACCAACCTCACCTCCCGCCTACCTTAGCCAATCTCCCACAAGTCCCACCAACCTCACCTCCCACCTATCTTAGCCAATCTCCCACTTCCCACCAACCTCACCTCCCGCCTATCTTAGCCAATCTCCCACTTCCCACCAACTTCACCTCCCGCCTATCTTAGCCAATCTCCCACTTCCCACCAACTTCACCTCCCGCCTATCTTAGTCAATCTCCCACTTCCCACCAACTTCACCTCCCGCCTATCTTAGCCAATCTCCCACTTCCCACCAACTTCACCTCCCGCCTATCTTAGCCAATCTCCCACTTCCCACCAACTTCACCTCCCGCCTATCTTAGCCAATCTCCCACTTCCCACCAACCTCACCGCCCGACTATCTTAGCCAATCTCCCACTTCCCACCACCTCACCTGCCGCCTATCTTAGCCAGTCTCCCACAACCCCCACTTTCTGCCACATCGCTTGTTCTAACTGTTGCAGCAATTACACTAGATGCATACAAAATGTAAGTTATGAAATAACGAGGAATCCAATCGTTGAGACTCGTCAGAGCGCTTTACACATCACATCGCATCACGTGTTCGTTCCCACACAATCCCGACTTCTCCAGGAAGCATTCAGCCACGCAGCAATTACTTATATGCACATTATCTAAAGCCAGGTGGTCAGTTGTATGGAAGAGTGAACTGAAGCAACGAAATTGCTCCCGCTTCGAAATCATATCAACGGGATTCGAACTGAATCCGGATTCTCTCCATGGAGGTGTTTTAAACAGTTCGCCACCGTGCCCTGCGGTGTTTGGTGTCTCTAATACCACAAACAACCCGTAACAAAAATGGGCATAACGTTTCGTTTTAATAATTACAATAAATAAGTCATGACGGATTGGAATATAAACTTAGACCCCTTCCGATCCCGTCACGGGAGGCAGTGTAAATCCTATGAAGCACCCCGGGAGATCCTAGACCGTGGCAACAGCACCACGCCAGCTGGAAACTGCAGTCATCGTAGCGCCTGATTGTCTTGGCTGATACTTCGACAGCCGCCGTAAGTCGAGGACGGCCGAAGCCTCGTACAGACAGGCGAACACGACGCCCCGTGAAGGTCACATTCCGCCAGCGGCCATCAGCACAGTGTCGGTTCTATCGAGACACCCAGCGTCGAGGCCCACGTGGTGCGGAATCAGCGATCGGGAAACACGCTCCAAAGCCTGCTCGAACCCGCCGGCCGAGCGGCAAGCACTGATGCAGACCAACGTCTTAAGATTACGTCGGAGCGTCATTTGCCCGTTGTGATCAACACCGTCTTAATATTACGTCGTAGCTTCATTTGCACGATGTGATCACTACCAATACAGACCAACGTCTTAAGATTGCGTCGTAATTCTACTTGCACGATGTGATCACTACCAATACAGACCAACGTCTTAAGATTGCGTCGTAATTCTACTTGCACGATGTGATCACTACCAATACAGACCAACGTCTTAAGATTGCGTCGTAATTCTATTTGCACGATGTGATCACTACCAATACAGACCAACGTCTTAAGATTGCGTCGTAATTCTATTTGCACGATGTGATCACTACCAATACAGACCAACGTCTTAAGATTGCGTCGTAATTCTACTTGCACGATGTGATCACTACCAATACAGACCAACGTCTTAAGATTGCGTCGTAATTCTACTTGCACGATGTGATCACTACCAATACAGACCAACGTCTTAAGATTGCGTCGTAATTCTACTTGCACGATGTGATCACTACCAATACAGACCAACGTCTTAAGATTGCGTCGTAATTCTACTTGCACGATGTGATCACTACCAATACAGACCAACGTCTTAAGATTGCGTCGTAATTCTATTTGCACGATGTGATCACTACCAATACAGACACATCTTAAGGTTACGTCGTAACTCTCTTTGCACGATGTGATCAGCCGTCACCACGATGTTGTGTTTATTACGCGACGATACAATCATAATATATCAGGTGGGTCAGGTTGTTTAGTTGCTGATTCCGGAAACCAAACTCTATACTAATGAGCCATTTAAGGAATTGCTTGAATGTACTTGTTCAATCAACCACTCTACCTCTTAAACGTGTCCGTATGCAAACCAACGTTTTGCATTTGCTCTCATAATACCATTACGTGGTGTAAACAAGAAAGCACTCTGACCATTATAAATTTAAGTTTCGTTCAATTAAACTACCGGTGAACTACCGGGGTCGATGTATTTAGCAGCCCATTGGCCATGCATTTCTTTTCCTCACGTGTTTAACGTTGGATCCTTTTCGCACCTTTCCTTTCTAATATGAATTAGTCTACGCAATCCTCCGACGAATTATGGATATCGACTGTTGTGATGATATTTTGAAGACTAACTGCATAAACTTCGAACTCAATTATCCTAGCGCTGTAGCAATTCTAATCAGCGCATCGCTAACTCGGTTTGACAGGTGAGATGCAAATCTCTAAACCGCCAACACAAAGAAGGCGACCGTGGAGTGCTACAACAACGCGTATGCGCTGCGGATGTTCACCACCAACGGACTTCCTTACAGCAAGTCGGTGAGTTAACGTGGATAGGTTGTATTGGATGAGACGAATTGCGGGAGTGAAGATGATAGACAAGCGAAGAACGGAGGAGCTGCGGGAGGAGGTTGGTGTGAAAGGGAGTTTCAGGGGGAAGCTGGCGAGGAGTCGATTAGAGTGGGAGGACTTTGTGACGATATATTTTACGGGACTTTTATCTCTTTTGAATATTTCGACTGCATCTCGCAGTCTTCATCGGCAAAATGACGTTACGGGTGTGTCAGATGACCACTGTCACGTCGGATCCCACTCCCGTGACGTCATTCGGCCGATGAAGACTACG
>OZ023214.1:10505512-10552590 GCA_963995525.1 Escarpia spicata | reverse complement strand
ACGTGTACGAAGCGGCGCTGGGGAAAATACACTGCCGCCCTTGCCTTCACGGAATCACACCGCCCACCAGCCGGGAATATGCTCATCGTGGCGTTGCAATTATCACGGCGAATATATATATATTATTTCGCTGAATGAGTTGTGTAGCGGCAATTTAATTAACGATGTTTATCAACGGTGAAGTCGGTAGGGCCGTTATAAATAACCAGGCGCCTGCCTCCCTTCACGACAACTGCCGGCACCCCGTGCGCCCTTTAAAGGTCGGTCCAAGAGTCGTCAAACACCTGTGCTTTAATTATCGTAATGGCAGAACGGCCCGTCGTGAAATGAATGCGATGACGAGCGAGCGTAAAAACGTGAACATCATACGATAATGATCGTACAAATGGACCGATACAAAGACAGTTTACAGGCGATGGATGTCAGGCAGGCGGCAGGTAGGCGGGCAGGCGAGGCAGGCGAGGCAGGTGGTCATTGGCAGGCAGATAGGTGGGCTTGCGGACAGATAGGCACATACTAACGTACGTGCATGCATGCATGCATGCATGCATGCATACATACATACATACATACATACATACATACATACATACATACATACATACATACATACATACATACATACGCACACACATACATACATACATGTTTGAGTGAATGACAGACAGACAGACAGACAGACAGACAGACAGACAGACAGACAGGCAGACAGACAGGCAGGCAGGCTGACAGACAGACAGGCAGACAAACAAACAAAGATAGCCCAAAGTCCAAAACTAAAATATAGGCAAAAGGCTGTAACGAATTGACAGGACGCATGGTACCCGAAACGGAAGCCGTGTCGTCGAAATATGTTGAAGTACGCAAACAGACCGATAAACAACACTATGAGTAGAAAGAATTCGGGCGAGAAAAACGAGTTGGTTGGTTTGATCTATTTATGAAACGCTTGTCAGTTCTACACATTCTTCGTGCAAAGATTCATTCAGACGCGCACTTATACACACGCATGTACCAGCAGGCAACATACGCACGCACGCACGCACGCACGCACGCACGCAAGCATGCTGTGAGACGGAACGAATAAATACCGAGCCGAGTAAATACCGAGCCGCCCAGAGAAGTTGCAGTGACGTAAATCTGTACGCGTGATGGCGTTCCGTATCCAACGGAGCAAAATGAATGAAAACCTAGCTTCGCCATCACCCGTTGGCCTTACGCGTCCAGCGTAATTAATACGTTGCGGCCAGTGCCGGTAACGCTCTACCATCGCCACGAACGTGAAAGTTTTGACGCACGAGTCGGACGCAAGTCATCGTGCTCAGGAAACGTTTGCCAAGAAACCATACTGGCCGTGACCTCGTTACGAGCTTGAAACCATAAAAGAAACTCAAAATTAACAGGAATAATGACATTTGCCTGTTGGAGAGTTTTACTGGACTGAATTGCCACATAGAAATGCCAGTTCGGGAATGCCACAGATAGGTATTCACAAATAGTACGGTTACTGCACTATAGAAAGCTGCTAATGAAAACCTGGGAAAACGAAGGATGTTCCGGTATTTCTTTTATGTATCAGTTGCTTGACAGTGATTGGTTGATTGATTGATTGATTGATTGAGTGAGTGAGTGAGTGATTGAGTGAGTGATTGAGTGAGTGATTAAGTGAGTGAGTAAATGTAAAATACGTTAAAATAACAGCACTTTATTTCAGGAAACGTCTTTTCCCGATACCTTGATATCATCATTACATTAATTAATAGATGCGCCTTTTGGCCGAAAAATTATTTAGTGCTCCTGGCGAGACAAGCATTCAGCGCGGGAACGGGCGGAAAGAGAGAACAAGTGGACGTGCTTCTACATCTGTAGTGTATTTCAACGAGCCAGTTACATATGTACGGGGTCTACCACCTGAGTCGGCAGTTACATATGTACGGTGTCTACCATCTGAGTCAGCAGTTGCATATGTACGGTGTCTACCATCTGAGTCGGCAGTTACATATGTACGGTGTCTACCATCTGAGTCAGCCGTTACATATGTACGGTGTCTACCATCTGAGTCGGCAGTTACATATGTACGGGGTCTACCATCTGAGTCGGCAGTTACATATGTACGGTGTCTACCATCTGAGTCAGCAGTTACATATGTACGGTGTCTACCATCTGAGTCGGCAGTTACATATGTACGGGGTCTACCATCTGAGTCGGCAGTTACATATGTACGGTGTCTACCATCTGAGTCGGCAGTTATATATGTACGGGGTCTACCATCTGAGTCGGCAATTACATATGTACGGGGTCTACCATCTGAGTCGGCAGTTACATATGTACGGGGTCTACCATCTGAGTCGGCAGTTACATATGTACGGGGTCTACCATCTGAGTCGGCAGTTACATATGTACGGGGTCTACCATCTGAGTCGGCAGTTATATATGTACGGGGTCTACAATCTGAGTCGGCAGTTACATATGTACGGGGTCTACCATCTGAGTCGGCAGTTACATATGTACGGGTTCTACCATCTGAGTCGGCAGTTACATATGTACGGGGTCTACCATCTGAGTCGGCAGTTACATATGTACGGTGTCTACCATCTGAGTCGGCAGTTATATATGTACGGGGTCTACAATCTGAGTCGGCAGTTACATATGTACGGGGTCTACCATCTGAGTCGGCAGTTACATATGTACGGGGTCTACCATCTGAGTCGGCAGTTACATATGTACGGGGTCTACCATCTGAGTCGGCAGTTACATATGTCCGGGGTCTACCATCTGAGTCGGCAGTTACATATGTACGGGGTCTACCATCTGAGTCGGCAGATATGACATACATATTGATTCCCGCGGAATCTCTCCCCTCCCTTCCTCCCTCCCTTCCTCCCTCCCGCCCTCCTCCCTTCCCTCTAGATGTGTTTGTTCTACTTATGCCATATTATGTACTTTCTTATACGGCAAATAGTACAATGCTATCTGCACCTATATACATTGACAATTCTTGTTCTCCCTGTATAGTGTATCGAGAGATTGCTATAATACCTTATCCACGTGATGCTGATATAAGCTACCTCGTTACCATGCCGCGAGGGATTTACTGTCCTTCTTTGTGAGTCTTGACTTGATTTAAATGCCTAGGCCAATTTGATCCCCGCAATTCTCCTGGATGTCGCACACCTCCACGTTGTCCTGTCTAGCGCACACCGCTCTGCTGTTAAAAGCGGGAGTCCAGTGTGCTGCCTACCTTGGTCACTTCACCTCTGTCCTTAAAAGTCTTCCCTGAAAACTATTCTATGAGGTTTTCGTTTGGCATACGGCAGACATGTCCAAACCACCGGAGTCTTCTATGTCTGATGACATCTAAGATGGATTCAGGGGTGAATGTCTCATCTCTGATCTGGCTATTTCATAATCTGTCTGCCCTAGTAACACATCTGATAGCTCGCAGGCAACGCATCTAAAAAAACTTCAAGAGACTGCATCTCTTGCGATCGTAATATAATCTTTGTGTGTAATAAGTTGTTGGTACCTTCTTATGAATTTCAACCTCTAGTACTTCTTTCAGACTGCCCACTCTATGCCGCATGCCTTGTTTGTCTCGGTGTGCGTAGCAGCAATCGTGGTTCTACCTGCATGTGTGGTGTGAAATGATGGATCGTTCATTTACCAACCTATGTTGTAGTGAGTGTGTTCGCATAGACAGGGCGATTCTAATGCATCTCGTATCAGCACGCAACCACAAACACGCCGGCAACGC
This sequence comes from Escarpia spicata, assembly GCA_963995525.1. Taxonomy (NCBI): domain Eukaryota; kingdom Metazoa; phylum Annelida; class Polychaeta; order Sabellida; family Siboglinidae; genus Escarpia; species Escarpia spicata. Next base: position 10,548,836 of record OZ023214.1, on the reverse strand, counting down.
TCCAGCCATCACAGACTACGAAATGTTATCGAAAACCAAGGGTTGCGTCCGTGCAGGCAGGGATCAACATCCAACTACAGATAATTAACTCTCGTTTCAGATTAACATGAATAGACAGAGAGCATGGAAAGCAGACGAGGTGCTAGAAGACGAAGGGCAAAACCTATATTAAGATGGAAAAAATTACTACATATCGTATATTTCGACTGTGTTCGCGACTGCGACAATCTTCCCCAACAGCACGTTGCTACAATTTTCAGCGACGGTGGTTTGAACTACGAATTTTGCGGGCATATTTAAAGATACGCATTTAATCGACATGACCGCCGTGGAGAGTAGACATTATATCGACATGCGTCCGTAGAAGAAAAGTCAACAAAGTTCTTGAGTAGGATACGGTGACGCAAACACAGCCGTCCCAGAAGTTCCAGAAATGGCCAATGGCTGACATCTTGTTGGCGTTATGGGTGCCAGCTGAATGCGGCAGCTTGCAGGGATTATATCGCAAGCCCGCCCTAGTCACGTCGGCGTCGCCACGGCAACGGACATATTGGTTGTCCAGCTGTTCTAGGCGAGATTGCTGGTAGAGCGGTAGACGGGTTCGTCTGGCCGCAATCAGCAGGTGTATGCGGGCCGGGTCTGGACGGGCCGCAGAGGGCTAGACGAATGTGGACGAGCCTGGACAGATCGGAGTCGTTTCGACGTGTCTAGATGGGCCGGAGAGGTTTGGATGGGCATGGCACTGTCTCACTAGAACGATAAGCTCATAAGGAAAATACATTATTAATAATAATAATAAGATAACTTCTATTGCGTCTAAAAGAGGCGCATCAAGACAAAAGGATTGGTCAATCTCAAAATCCATAAGCAGTATTCCAGTTGTCAACAGATGGGTCAAGGCGCTAGGGAGCTATGGTGGATAAGCAAGTTTGTAAAGATAAGTTTTTAAATGACGACGGAATTTTGTAATATTTTCATTAAACAGAATTTGTTGTTAAAGTTAAGGAGTTTTTTAATATAAAAAGCCACTACTGCAACAAAGAGGACACGTTTCCATGACACGCCGGCGAAAATGTCTCTGTAGCGCATTGTTTGTTGACAGTTGGTGAACAAGATCACTGTTAAGGAGCGAAATGTATTTTAAAGAGCAAAGTCGGGTTTAAGAGCTCGTACAAATGTTAGTGTAATGGTCCCCTGGTCGGATCGGAAAGGGGGTTGGACGGGTCGGAGAGGTCTGGTTGGGTCGGAGAGGTCTGGACCGGTCGGAGAGGTCTGGATGGGACGGAGAGGTAAGGACGGACCAGAGAGGTCTGGGTGGGACGGAGAGGTATGAACGGGTCGGAGAGGTCTGGGTGGGACGGAAAGGTATGGACGGGTCGGAGAGGTCTGGGTGGGACGGAGAGCTCTGGACTGGTCGGAGTGGACTGGTCGGGTCGGAGAGGTCTGGACAGGTCGAGGAGGTCTGGAAGAGTCGGAGAGGTTTGGTCGGGTCGGAGAGGTCTGGACAGGTCGAGGAGGTCTGAACGGGTCGGAGAGGTCTGAATGGGTCAGAGAGGTCTGAATGGGTCAGAGAGTTCTGGACGGGTCGGAGAGGACTGGACAAGCCGAAGAAATCTGGTCGGATCGGAGAGGTCTGGACAGGTCGAGGAGGTCTGAACGGGTCGGAGAGGTCTGAATGGGTCAGAGAGTTCTGGACGGGTCGGAGAGGTCTGGACAAGCCGAGGAGGTCTGGTTGGGCCGGAGAGGTCTGGTCGGGACGGAGAGGTCTGGACAGGTCGAAGAGGTCTGGACGGGTCAGAGACGTATGGACAAGCCGGATATGTCTAGAGATGTCTGGAGTTGTATGGACGGATCTGGACTGTACGTGGCGTATGCGATGCTCTGCTTACGTCATCGCTTTATGCTGCCTTTTGTTCACGTGGACGTTTACATTGATGTAGTCAAACAATAGATCGACGTTCAGAATCAGCGTCGCCACAATCAACAACGATACCGGGCCAACGTTGTCATTCCTATCACGCTAGTGCAACTCAAGTTCATTCAGTTGCCGCAACTCTCGCAACAAATAGGCCGGAATAATAATGCCAGTTACAGAACATGTTTGACTCATTATAGTTCTTACTAGCACAAAGCCAGTTACGTTGATATGTACATGGGCCTAATACAAATGTTATATGATGAAAGCATATGAAATGTACAGTTGTGTTAGGCGCTATTGGATATGAAATAACAGCATATTAACCGAGGGCTAGACCCTGGCCAAAGGACGCTAGGTTCCATGGTTGCATAGGCCTACAGCAGCATTAGTAGTTCCATATATTTTCATTGCTTTTTTGCTTCTCATTGCACTATGCTATCGTATTCCAGGTGAATCCAGAAAAACATCCCCTTCCCTTTTGGACTGGTATAGAATTTGGCGGAAATGGCGCATGGTTACAGTTACGTAAATTCCGTGGAAATTCGTTGGTAACCGAGGCATATCGCGCGCTTCGTGTCAGGCAATGCACCATTACCATTACAGTACGATTACAAACCTGAGCATACCTGAGTTATCTTTGCGTAACAGATCTGTTGAAAATTGTTTTATATTCGAATCTAAAGCAAGTCACCAGTGTGCAACTTTCAAATATTTGTCCTTCCAAAGGAGTCGTATCCGAAGTATAAACTATGCTGCCGCCCCCCCCCCCCCCCCCCCACACACACACACATAATCTTCTTATGAATTTCAACCTTGTACGAGATCTTATTTCTCACTGACTGTCATCATTTGGTATTGAGAACTTAACATAGGTAGCTATCGACGGTGAAAGCTAAAATGTGGGTTACCTTGTACGGATATTGACTGCTGGGTAGTGCTTACGCAATAGTGTGAATGCACTATGACATAAGATTTTCAAAGAACCGGGACAACATTACATTATAATTAGGGTAGATAGGTAGAATAGTTGAGTCTAATGTGTAATAATTATAGAATGGTAGACTGCTTTTTATGAATAGGAACTGCGGTATGGGTGGAAACTTACGTAGATTAATTTCACAACGTATTGGAATGTCGATATAATTAGGATTTATATACATGTTGAATGATTGTATTACCTGGGGTGGTGGAATTCTTACAATGTTGTCAGCATCAGCAGGGGTCACATGACAGATGCGAATGATATTGTTCACTGACTAGTGGTTGAGACAGATAGATCACACCAGTCCTGAGTTACGCGCAGAAAGGAGGATGTAGTCAGATTGTGATCAGATATTATTACCGTGCGGCGGTCAAACCAAGGCAGAGAAGTCATACCGAGCGTTATCGTAAATAGACAACGAGGTCTTACATACCTGCCCATTGTAGAAGAGAATACCGGAGTGCCGGGTCAGAGTGACAGCCAGCAACGTCTACATGTTTGTTCGTGAGGCCGAGAGACAGAATAAAGCGATGCTACATGCGAATAGGCGGTATAAGCGTCGTGATTGAATTCCCGCGAGAAGTTCCCTCAAATCGAGCTGAGTTGACTTCGGAAGGTTACGGACGGCTAGAACCGAATCAAGTTGACGTCCTTGTCGAAACAGGGTATCGTTGGACTCGAACATTCTTCGAATTATATTTACATTACGATGGCCTCGAGGGGAACAGTACCTATACATTTCACTATAGTGATCGCAGAAGGATGTATTTGTCTGTCATGATTGTTTGTGTTGACTAGGGTGGAGGGTTTTTTACAACCTGTATATATACGTGGTAATTTGGAAGAGATGTTTATATGTTCATATCTTTTCGATGATAAGAGTGTTTATGAGGCTGACGAGTCCAAATAAGGAGTATTTTAAAGGTCGTATGAGAAGTTGATATCATCCCCAGGGTAATTTATGAATATTTTTTTCGGTGGGGTGAATAAATTATGGAAATCTGTACCTTGCCTTGATATTTCTGTCGAGCTTTACACTATACCTGAATCCGAATATATATATACAAGTTCGCTTCACCTGGCGGATCTTGATACTGACACTCAAAACCTCCGAGAGGCAAGCACCTCTTGAAGCGTCCTGCAAATGATCGCAGCACGAGTCTACACAAGCTTTCGACAGTACACCGAAGTGCGGAACTTAAACAAAACAACTTCATAACAACGTCGGTGCTAACCATTGATCTCTAAACATGTACAGACATCAGTGGTGCTAACGGCGCCGCGTCGGTGCAACAAGGCCCGAGCGGAAATGGCTGATGGACATGCGCAGTGCCATTTTTCACCACTACTAAGTTTGCTTGCAGCACGATTGTGTCTTTCCCTTGGGCGCCGGATACGAGGAAGAGACAGGGTCCTCGTGGGAAGGCCTCAGCTGCCACGACTGGCAACAGTCTACGGCACACAGGGAATGCCCAGAAGCAGTAATTCACCGTACAACCGTATTTTCGGTTAAACGCCATACAATTGTATCGATCGGCCCCAGAACAGTTTTGCGTGCGATAACATTTGATGCTTCACACACAATTAGTATCTACCACCAAATGGGTTGCACTCTAAACTGTTAATGTCGTTCGAATTTTCATTGCTTCTGTAAATATTGTCTTGACATTTTATCCATTCTACATTTATGACGTGTTTCCTTTTTTTGTGATCAGGAAAATCTTTTAGTGCATAACTACACAATTTCAGTAAGTCTCGGGTGAAATCACTGTAGTTCACCTTTGCATTTGAGAAGAGTGTAGTTGATGAAGTTAGCGGAGCAGGTTTAGACAACGATAGAGTTAGTCATTTCATTTGTTTCGCTGATGGCATTATGCCAAGTGAGTTAAAGATAGTCTTTCGTCGCGATTTCAGACACAGAGCCTCTGCGACCTATTTCACAGCATATTAATTCTGATTTAATGTTTATATCGTGGATCAGGTGGCGTATTTTCGATCATGTCTCTGATTTACCGCACCACACGCCTGTGGTCCACTATACGGAACTAATCAACGGACAGGCAATGGTCGGTTGCCACATCTCGGGTTTGTTCCCGTGTAACATCGAAATCACGTGCAATGTACATACCAGGTTTCGGTTTACAATAGAGCCCAAGTAAACCGGCCACTTAAGTGACAAACAGAAATTGGCCTAATTAAAGAGATGGACTGATTAGAGAAGCAGAAGATCGTTTTCGCTTGTTCGCGTGATAGATACCCAACTTGACATCACAGATTCCTACTCTGCTCAGTTCGCCGAATCGGGAATGCTAGTTTGTGTTGCTCAGTAACCTATGTATTTCGGCTAAATGTTATTGCCGTTATAATTATATATTCTCAGTTGATTATGTCACTTTTATTGATGAAAGTAGTTTTTACGCATATTATTGTTTGTTTATTGTTTGTTTCTACAGCAGTGAACAACGATTTATGCCACCGAATTTAACAGTTCGTTAGCATGACGTTGCATATTTCAGACACAATATGACCGGAAGTGCAACGTTGTCTAGTGATATAAGGATATTGCATAGCACGGACAGTCGTTGTTATATTTCCAGAACATTAACTGTCCGTGCCATGCAGTATCGTTATGAGAGTATATGAGAGATATTATCTCTCATATACGCAACATATCGTATTGCAAATCTGGCGTTTTACAACAACCGGAAGTGGACTGTTTCCTGCGCACATACTCGCTCCAGTAGGGGGCGTGCGTCCCGGGTGCCCCGTTAGCGAGATTTATTCGGCAACAGGTGCGCGTTACCACCGACTAACGCTATATTTACAAGACGCGTTCGAACCGTCGTTTCGTGTCCAAATGGCGGCTCCGGCGATGAACACGCCGGGCTATTTACAGCTAGGGCCGGGGGTGAGCACCGAAGAACTGCGACTTGGGCCTACAATCGGGGTATTCGTTGTGTTGCTCTTGCCTTGTACACTGTTTGCCATATTCTAGGTGTTGAAGATATATGCGTTCAATTTGTCCGTTATTTTTGTTGTTGTTATTGTTGTTGTTGATGATGATGATGATAATGTTGTTGTTGTGGTAGTGGTGGTGGTATTGGTGGTCATGGTGGCAGTGGTGGTGGCGGCGTTGTTTTTGGCGGTGATCGTGGTGTGGTGGTGGCGTGGTAGAATTTATCAATTTGCTTCATAAAATATCATGCCTTACAAATGGTCGATTCATGAGGAACAACGGCAACGGTAATAGAAACGGAAACGGTAACGGTAACGGTAACGGTACTAAGAATGGAACGAATGGTTCGACTTGACACATTGTTGAACTTCGCTTACATTAAACGCGCTCTTTTGCCGAAGTATTTTAATATAAAAGTTGTTCAAGAATTAGTGCTAGCTTTATTGCGAAACAACCTACGACCATTCACATGCCAACGAATACTTTACTTTGACAGAATACACCATTGGTGAGAATACGCCATCCTAAGGATACGCCAATGTGGAGCGTTTGCTCTGGTTTCCGTCCAGATCCTGGCACCTTTCGCATCGTATGAGACGGCCCCCTATGTCGGCACGTCACGTGACCACACTGGCAGGTACGTAGCGCTCAAAATGGTTGCTATTGGTTACAGTTTGCGGGGCAGAAATAAATGCACTATTTCTAAACGAGTTGTCTATAAGTGAACGCGTTGAGCGCGTCTACAAATACAGAATGTGCGAGTGAGTCTCGTCTTCTCTTGTTAGTGGTGCAGGTTGTTGTTGTGTCACGGTTGTTGTAGTTGTGGTGGGGCCGACGGTTGTGGTGGTTGTCGTGCCGTGGTTGTTGTTGTAGGTGTGGTTGGGTCGACGGTTGTCGTCCTGTGTACATTTCTAAAGACATATATATATATATATATATATGTACACACACACACACACACACACACACACACACACACACACACACACACACACACACACACACACACACACACACACACACACACACACACACACACACACACACACACACACACACACACACACACACACACACACACACACACACACATATATATATGTGTGTCATTAGAAATGTACATATATATATATATATATGCTGCGACCTTAAAACCTCCTTCAGTCATTATTGTGGTAAGGCTAAGTACAAAAAGTACGTTTTCTGCAGCCTGGATTCCTGTGTTTCCTTGGAAGCAAAATGTGTGCGCCTTGCCTGTATGACGCCGTGCGCGTCTTCTGTACATCTCTACAACAGGTTTCCGCGAGTGACAGCGCCTGGCTGCGACAACATTTGCTAATCACCTTTCACATATTGACTCCCAACTCTCGTTAGCCTAACACACAAAACACTTGACTCGTTAGCGCACCGTGGACGCGAACACGACACCTCGTCAACACGATATAGCTACTTAACTAGGACACGGCGTTAGGGGTTTCTGGGCGATAATAGGGATTCCCTATGGACGTCCGTCCGCGACTGGCTTTGCGCCGAGGAGGCCTGCTTGGCAAGCGACCAGGTTACAGCTATTGACGCCGCACGTGGTGCGTTAGTCACTTGGAGTCAATTATATCGGTTTAGAGCTACTCAAGAATGTATCGAATTGGTGAACGGTAGTGTAGTGAAGCAGGTCATAGTATCCACTGGACGGTGGTCATAGTATCCACTGGACGGTGGTCATAGTATCCACTGGACGGGGATCATAGTATCCACTGGACGGGGATCATAGTATCCACTGGACGGTGGTCATAGTATCCACTGGACGGTGGTCATAGTATCCACTGGACGGTGGTCAAAGTATCCACTGGACGGTGGTCATAGTATCCACTGGACGGTGGTCATAGTATCCACTGGACGGTGGTCATAGTATCCACTGGACGGGGGTCATAGTATCCACTGGACGGTGGTCATAGTATCCACTGGACGGTTGTCGTTCTGTTCTCGTATTAGCGTAGCGCGTTTTGCACGACAATAGACAAAACCCCGCACCCACGCACGCACGCTCGCTCGCTCGCTCGCAAACACGCACGTGCACAAGCACGCACTCACACACACGCAAACGCACGCAAACACACACGCACAAGCACACGCACATACACACACACACACACACACACACTATATCATCATTATCACCATCACTACCGTTATCATGATATGTCCCTGGACGAAACAACAGTTACGTGTTCCTCTACACTGTAATCTTTCAAGAATTAATCCGAATGTTGGATTCGATAAGCCCATGACACAGGGCCTTTTTTTTATCAGTTAGTGACTTGTGTTCATGCTGTACGGCAACTTAAGTTAACTGTTATCAGTCGTGACGAGTTATTAGAAGCCAGAGAATGCGCACACGCTGGGTGCTAGTTTGAAGGAATGTCTACATAGGTATGCGGATTTCTCCTTTTCTTATATCTGATGGTCGACTGACAGGAACGCCTAAAATGGCTTCACTGCACGAAGCGGAAGAACCTCTCCCTCTCCCTCTCCCTCTCCCTCTCCCTCTCCCTCTCCCTCTCCCTCTCCCTCTCCCTCTCCCTCTCCCTCTCCCTCTCCCTCTCCCTCTCCCTCTCCCTCTCCCCCTCTCTCTCTCTCTCTCTCTCGCCGTCAGCAAGAATGTTATCGCTACATTTCGAAGAATGATACTTCCAGAAATGTTTATATTTGCACATCATGGTCCAAGATCCAGACCGCAAAGATTAACGCAGCTTGATGCACCGACCATTTAGCGCATACGTCATAATATGTTAACATGTAACATCGCAAACACATTGCATAGCGGTACGTCTTGTAATTCCTATTGGCGTAGTCATTTTAATCAAGTCAACCATATCCCTGACGCTTACCCCCTATCACTGCCACATACCTCCGACGCTTGCCCCCTAGCCCCGCCATCTACCCCCTGACGCTGCGAGAATAACTATTCTGCTGCGCCTTTTTCGTCACCTTTTACGATAGCAGCCAAATTACACAAAAATGAACATTGCTACTTTGTTTAAATAGAGATTTGAAATTATGGCCAGTGTCGCTGACGATGGTTTTGTATTTTAAATTTGTTTGTATTTTTAAATTGTCACATATCGATGACGAGTCCGCAATGTACATACGGACTTCAGTGCGCCGATCACCTCGAGACATCTACACTTAGATGTTCATCGCAACACGACCAAAGAGCTGATTTGTTTCTCCTTCTTCGTCGGAGCTCCAACTGGGTCGGTATGAGAGATAACGTAGGCACGCGTCCCTTAGTAATCTCAAGCGCCGCGATACAGCTTACGTTAGCCGACAACCAGCCGCGGGATAGCGACTGAGATGGCCGTCTAGTTCTTGCGCCAAATGTCAGAGGCAAGCCAATAAAGCCACGCCGTCTTCGCACCTTTTGCTCAACCGAAGTGGCAGTAAGACCACGAATGCTGCCGTCTTTTAACTACGGCGGCAAATATCATACGTCTTTTTAAACAGTTGGTGTCTTTAACGTGTCTGAACGTTAAGCAAAGGTGTGTCTGGTTTTGAAGACGGCGCTATATGCTATCTCTCGCGAGGTAATTGCTTCCCTTTACCATTATCGCGTTGACCTCGATAGAGCGATGACGTAAGCAATATCACAGAGTTGTGGACGAGATTAAAGACGCCATTGCAATGACGAAGACTGTTGAATAGTTTTCCATGATTAATCAACAGTCTTCCAATTAAACGCTGCATAGTTCAGGCATAATGTGAACAAAAAAACGTAACATTGAAAGCTAGTGATCTAACAAAACCGTGTGTTGCGGACAAAAGAGGCTGTAGACGAAGTATATTAGTGGTCTGAGTTAGACTTGACATTTGCATCGACACAATCTTCCCACTGAGGTGGTGTCTCCTAACTAGAATCACACAGCACTCTCTTTGCGATTCTCACACTCCCAGAGTGAAACAAGTACTTCCTTTTATTTACAGTGTTATCTTTTTCTCATTAGTCTAATACTGTTTCTGTGGTGTTTTCTTTATTTCCGCTCCGCACAGGTCTACGTAAAAGTCTTCAATCTGATGAGGTTATCGTGGCATGCATATATCGGAAGAAAATAAGTAGATGACAATTAGATATCATCAAATCGACTGAAAACATCGTCTTCAATGCATGCGACTATGTTATCACTATAAGTTGTTAGAAAGTGATCTATAATGTAATGTTAATGACATCATGGTGAATCGCATGAACACACATTTCACTGCTGTATTGTAGCAAGTTGTAAACTTATAATGCAAACCAAGTTCAATGTTTTCACTGTCTTTAGCCACGGACGTTAACTTTGGTGCTGATACGATACCACATTTCAAATCGAATTTCTGCTTGGTATATTCCGTGATGAATCTGCCAATGATGCCATGCTGTTTTTGTTTATTGTACCTTAATAACGCTGGTTTCAAACATATTATCCCTTGATATGTAACGTATGTATGAAGATAATTGTTAATTAGATATAAATCGTATGGATACGAAGAATGTGTCGAAGAAAACCCACTGGATAAACAATTCGCCAGCAAAACTGCTACCTGGAATAGTACACCTGTGTCTTGACAAAACAATATATACGGTGGCCTCTCATTATCAGGACTCTAATACGGTCACCTCTCAATTCAGACCACATTTGCCGAGTCCCAAAAGTAATCTTAATATTGAGTGAATGTTTGTGTGTGTGCGTGCTAGCTTGCGTGCGTGCGTGCGTGCGTGCGTGTGTTTGTGTGTGTGCGTGCGTGCGTGCGTGCGTGCGTGCGTGTACACCCGCGGATACAATGAACTTCAGCTATACGGAAAGGTTTGACCGAATGCCAACGTGTTCCTTCAAGCGAGCGCTCACTGTATTGCACACGGACAAGACAAGACAAGACAACAAGACACAGCCCACTCACCTCCGTCTGCGTACGTCTCGACGCCGTAACCATCCTGCATGCCGGTCGTCCAAGTACCTTCGTACTTGGCGCCCGAGTTCGTACTCTCGCGCGCCCCATAGCGTCCCTTGAAACCCTGCGTCCACTCGCCGCGGTACACCCAGCGTCCCTTCGTCTCGATGCCGAGCCCGTGTCGCTTGCCCTGCGTCCACGTGCCCTCGAACGAGTTGCCGCTCGGCCACGTGTAGACGCCGCTTATTTCGAAACCAGCGTGCCACGCTCCCGAGTACTCTCCCTGCCCCTTCGGACCCGTGCAGACGCCGTGCCCGTGGGCCTTCCCATCCTCCCATCCGCCGCAGTAAGTCCCTCCGTCATCGAAATCAAAGCGTCCTCCCCCGCTCATCTTCCGTGCGCCTCCGAAGACCGCGCGACCTCAAAACTCGTCGGCGACTCAAGAAAACTTCGCCCGCAACCCTCGTTGCGACGTGCTGGTGTTGCAGCGGCTGCAGCAGCAGTAGTAGTTGTTATAGTAGTAGTTGTTGTCGTTGCTTGAGTTGTTGCTGTTGTTGCGATAGTAATTGGTCGAAAGGTCCGCCGCCATGGCTAGACCGCGGACATGATCACTGCCGGCTGAGATCAGCGGAGATGACGCCGAGGGGCCCGCGGTGGCGGAGACGACGGCATAGCGCCCGAAATCACACGCTGACAACACGACCTCTGCCAACCACCGGGTGCGGCTCTCTCAACGGCCAATAGCCCCAGTCGCTGGTTCGTGACAGACCGACCGACCGACCAACGGCGAGGCAACGTAATAAAAATAGCAACGGCGACGTCGACAGGTAAAAGTAGAAGCAGCCAACACTCCACCCCGCACACACACGCACATGCACGAACGTACACAAACAAACGCACACCACAAAACCTGGCTGGCTAACCCGCCGGGGCTAATCGACTGGAACCGCCGGTGCACTCCGGAAGTCGGCGTTGTCGGGCGGGGCGTTCCAGTAAGGTCCGCTCACGACGGCGGCTCGCTGTCGGTCACACCGCCCGTTGCCGACAGATCGGGCCGCTTCCGCTCGTCGTCTGCGCGCTAGACGTCGGCGCCTGTACTGGGTAATCCGGCGGGTGTCACTGCCTCACTCGACCCGCCAAATCCGGACGGTGTAGGTTCTGTTGCCGACGAAACTCTCGTCCGTCCGTCCGTCCGCCTCCGACCCGGCTAACGTGTGTTTGCTGCCAGTGGGTGCTCAGCACGCCGTCGCTGTGCTGCGGCTGGCAAGCAACCAAGAAATCGACGAACTGGCGCGCTGATGTCGGCCGGCTGCTGCTGCTGCCGTTGCTGCCGATACTACGGGAATAAATTATGCAAGCAGCTGCGGTGGCGGCGGCGGCGGCGGCGGTGCTGCGGTGGTGCACAGGTAGACGCGAGTGCGAAGAGGTGCCGGCAATAGACGGCAGCGGATCTCGGCCAGGACTCTCCCCATATATGGCGCGCCCCTCGTATCAGCTGTCTGCGCCGTGTGCCACGTCTGCGTCTAACTCTTCCCATCGTCTCCCCGTTCTCCCGGCGTCTCCCGGCTTCCCCCGGCCGCGTCATTGGTGATATAACGACTGACTGGGGCGTACGCTGCACCGGTGTACGCGTGGTGTGCACTCGTACATGATGTACGGGACAACAGGTTGGTTTGAAAGATACACACGGAATGGGCGTAGGTTGAACGGCACAGAAATGGAAGGAGAGGACATTGCGTGGTTTTCACGCTATTTTATGTTACGATTACTTCGTATCGTAAATAAGTATTTATGAGTGTGATAACCGTTATACCATGATTGAAAACGACAATGTGTGTAAATATGTGTGCTTCGTTATTTGTACTTTTGTGATTGCTAATGTTCGCACTTGCGGCGTTTATGGGATATGGACTTATGAGTTGCAATTAAATATCCACCTCTTAAAGTTGCATTCTACGATCGTCCATCTTCTAAATACATTTTTTCACTGAATCATCATATTCCATACACAATACCACTTTCGTTAACTTCATATAAACTTTGTTTCACATCATTGGCGTCGGAACATAATGAATATTCGTGAAGCTGAGGCTGACCAAAACATCAAATTGCACTCCGTTGAGGCTCTTCATAAGCCTCCACCTTCAGACTAACAAAAACACAGTGAGGCTCTCCAAAACCCTCCAATTGTACCCCCTTGATGCTCACAAAAACACATTGAGGCTCTCCAAAACCCTCCAATTGCACCCCCCTTGAGGCTCACAAAAACACATTGAGGCTATCCAAAACCCTCCAATTGCACCCCCTTGATGCTCTCAAAAACACATTGAGTTTCTCCAAAACCCTCCTATTGCACCCCCCTTAAGGCTCACAAAAACACATTGAGGCTCTCCAAAACCCTCCAATTGCACCCCCTTGATGCTCACAAAAACATATGGAGGCTCTCCGAAAACCTCAACTTGAACCCCCCCCCCCCCCGATGCTCTCCAAAAAGCCAAACTTGAGGCTCTTCAAAAACTTCGATTTGCACCCCTGTGACTCATCAGAAACGTCCATTTGAACCACCCTTTCAGGCTCACTAACTCATCAAAAACCTCCAGTTACACGCCGAAATGAACCGCTTCCCTTAATATTTAGGGCCAATGCTATCTCCAGCCCGCCATCAAAAATACTGGAGGGAAGGCTCAGCCCCAAAGCGTTCCCCCGGTAAAGACGCCTCCTTGACACGTAATATATATATATATATATATATGCATTTTTAAATAAAACGGCGCAAAAGAAGAAAACTTATACCGCATGCCGTGCATTTATTATTCCGCCAGCCGGATCTGGCGACCATGACCGTACCACGTTTGATCAAAATAAGTAAATATTGTTCGTATTGCACATAGGGGTCTGTCTACATTTCTTAAAACAGTTAAACATTTTAGTTTACCTCGGAATGCAACTTTGATATTACTCTTCAAAATGTGTACATGCGCTCGAGGGCAACATGTTTTTTTCGTTCAACATTGTGAAGGTTTTTATAGCAACGAATACTACAGAATCAGTACCTATTAAATTACGTGACTCGTTCCAACTGGTATAAGTTCTGTTCACAGAAAGACTTCTTCAATCCGTCGTTCTGATTGGCTGTCACAAAATATTGTACCTCGCACGGCGCCTCTTATCTAACGGGCGTGATGCTTTGTTGACTGTCGTGTTAAGAAATGTGTCTAGGAAACGAAAAACCGTGCTGTGCTAGCGTTCAAACCAATCTTGAACGCGTGGGGTGTGAAGAACAACGACCTCTTGTGCGGTTTAAAGAAGTTCAGAACTGGAAAAACTGACATAATTAATAAACTTATTATATTATTAATTATTAACAGGAAGACTTGATTCCCTGAATCAAGTCTTGCTTGCGTGGGAACCTAGTGAATGCGCTGAACATCCAAACAGCAATTGCCTGCCCCCGTGGTATTGCTAATAGAGGGTGTTTACAGTATTAGTGTTTTGTTTATAAATTGAACATTACAATGTTTCGGGCTTCATAAACCCAACTTGGCGTGAGGCATACCTTCAACATTGTTTACTGTAGTATTGAGAACACCGCTTATTGTAGCATTAAGAACATTATTTAAAAAAAGTAGGAACTATTAGCCTCTCCGTAGTGACACCCGTAGTTTTATTTGTCCTGTAGAATGTACCAGTGATCGGTATGACAAGAATAAGAAAGATTAATTGTAAGCAACGTTGGCCGTACTGTTTAATATAGAACGATGCATTGTATGCTCCCGGCGGTCACTGTGACGTCACCTGTTCTCATTGCGGAAGTAGACACACCATGTATGTCGCACTTCCAAAATACATGAACTATCTTTTATGTTCAAATCGCAAAATCGGCACATCTTGTTTTAACCCAAACATGAACCTGTTAAACCCAGTTAGATCTGTGTCTGATTTAAAGGTGCTCAATCACTTCGTTTGCCCATCGCCAATCCGGTTCTTTTTATGTCCAGATGTGTAATGTGTGAATAGTTTAACTAGTGCGCACAGTCGGTTTACTAAACAAAAATGCGTACTTGTTTTTTAATCGTAAAAAAAAAAGATTTGTCGTTACAGCGGGTATCGCTGGCGAAAGCCAATTGCGCTGTCTGCCTACTGCGCCACATCGGTCATGTGGTTTACACGAGATTGGCATCCCAGGCATTCGAAAACAATAACAATACACACGTGCTTTAACGTATCAAGATGAAGATTATAATTCCAAAGTGGTTGTACGAAGGTACGTATTACACTATCGCAGTTGGCAACAAGAACGCGTAGCCGTGTATTAATTCAACGAGAATTGCAACTTGCGAACGTCTACACTCGACTCGAGCCTGTCGAGGCCGACTTTAAGTTCTAACTCAAAAGTCTAAGTCTAAGAGTCAGACAGTCACCATATCAGCCAGAGATTCAGTCAGAGAGTGACAACGAGCATAATATTTCATATGTATTGTATTTGGTTACGCAGGATGTTGTTAATAAGCTGTTATTCCGACAATACATATTGAGAGTAGATGACGTGAGGGTGCGAAATGACAAGTAACATTGCTTTGGCAGCAGGCCCCTGTTGATCGTTTAAGTAACTTAGTCAGGGAGCATCCGTAATTTCGTGCAACAGAACGTCAAACACGGGAGTATTATGTTGGTGATTGTAATTATGAAAACATTTTTTGTGACTCATATTTTTGATACTATTACTGCAGAATATTGTTGATTTGCATTGTATTTTATGCAAAATAATTAAGGTTTTTATATGACAACCATAATGGTGATGATTTTATTCAATATAAAAATGTAAACGTGTAAATACATGAAATATCAATACATCTAGAGTACACCATATATAAGGATTACACAAGAAAATACACGCACTTGTCTCCATTGTGGTCCTTGATGCCTGGCTATAGTGTATGTATGTAATGCATTAATTGGTATCCTGTGATACCTTTCAACTGACATATGCCGGTTATTCTTATGTATTTACCAATATATGTATATATTCTCACCACAGCAATATATGAATACATAATAATATATGTAACTTGAATTATGATATTGCTAGAGACCACACTGCAACCCATGAATGAGAATGAGAGGAGGGGCTAGAGGCGGTCACCCGGGCCAGGCAGACACAGGGATGATACATACCGGGTAGTCTGCGGCACGCCCACATTTGATCAATCCAGGTAATTTCAAATTTATAACAATCAACCACGTATAAGTTATCAACAAATTGTAATGTGCACATTTAAATATATCACATTTGTTTTCATACACATTTTAATAATAACATATTAGGCATAGAAAACTAGATTGACTTCTGCACTTTTATATTATACCCACAAGTGTATCAACACAGATATATTAATACACCTTTAAACAGTATTTAACATATGGCGATGACTCTGAAATAAGTTTATAAAATAAATTAGTCATTCTTGAAGAAGGTAGACATACGTATTATGAACCTTTGAATACTTGACGAGGAAAATATATTGTTAGCATCACAATAACACCTCATTCTGTCATTTCCAACATTCATCTTGACCATTCAACCTCAGGTTTAAAGTGTCAAACATGAATATGTATAGTAGTTACACATGGCAGACACTGACATGAATTTGTATACTGAAAACAAAACAAAAAATGTGCTTTACTGATGCTTTAGTAATTAGCAGAATTCAAATCAGTCTATAATATTGACTAAAATCAGGCGTCACTGTAATGAAATTGAACACTTCTAAATTCATGTAATGACAATGAACATAGTTAAAATTGTTAACCGTTTTGAAAAATTGCATATTCCACTAATGTCTGCATGCTGTATCAAGCCACCCTTCCCCGGAACAACCCCGGTAAACACCGACTGTTCCTAAGATATCAACATGTATAGATGCAGCTGTAGTAGAACATTTCTTGCTGCCTTTTTTCTTGTGAAATGCTGCAGGTCATACATGAAACATTATTATGTACCGATTATGACAATGAACACATCATCATTATTTACTCCCAACACTACTATGATGCCTGTTTTTGTTTACCGAATATATGTGTTTTTTTACAGGAGATTGAACTAGTGTGCTTAGTACCACTAGCTCTCCAAGTTAATATGGCATACTGGGAAGTTGTATTTGTCCAGGATCTCGGACAAGATTCTACAGCCATGCAACATAATAACAGTTTGTCATATGAATGTCCACTGAGTGATCCCAATTGTGTAGTGTTGAATCCGTGACAGATTCCCCAGTGCTGATGGGGAGTACACTGGCTTCCAGATCAGTCAGTTAGCTTGACTGACTGGAAACCAATGTAGCCTGCAGGTTGCTCGACATAAGAATGTGGTGATGCTTGACTAGCTCTGCAGTTGGTGATGGAACGGTGGGTGCCAGGGTCTGCAGATATGGCAACAACTTTCGATGCTGTCAGACAGGTTCAGTGTCGAGCATTCTTCGGTGAACTGCATCGGTCTAGATATCGATGACATCACTGTATGTTTTCGCTGTCTTTGATGGTACTGCATACCAGCTTCCTGACTTTTTGCTGTACGTCTGCATCTACCTATACCGGAGACAAAGTGACAATTAGGATGGCTCTGACATGTATGATATTTTTATATGTGATGACACATTTATCAAAAGTCAATAATATTTTTGTATTCAATTCAACTATAACTTTTAGCAGTGTCCATGAAAAAATACATTAATTATCCAGAATTGTTACAATGGTAGGGTTTCATTGTCTTTGTGTTGCTGATAGTCAGTGGCAGCCAGCTGAGTTCTTGCAACATACACCAGGCACAAGTTTATGATGAAGTAATAGTATTGAAATCCTTTTCACATTTTTCAATAACAATCTGTTGATACACTGACAGCAGCATTTTACTTGTTTAAATTATCTATGTATCACGAGGACTGTTTTTCATGCCATGTATAATTTTTCTAAATTATTCTTTTTTATCACTGTTTTATATTTTCACAAATAATTTACATTAATTTTCATTTTGCATGATAATTAAACAACACTTGAGTAAGTTTAGTTCTGATATGGTGCAGTATCCAGTCCTCAGGATTACTCAAAGCGCTTTAAACTTTACTCCCTGGCAGACCTGTTAAATCGAAAACACCATCTTGTCTTATGTGGAAGAATTCAGCCACACTGAAATTAATATGCGAAGATTATTCATACAAAAATATCCACCGTCTGTAGCTGGTACTCTTCATACAGCTGAGTAAACTGGAGCAATGTAGCGATTGTACATGCAATTCTCAGTCACATGGCGATGACCCTGTCTAGTCTAGTCACAATTTTTTGCGAGTTGTAAACAAACCAAGCATTGCACAAAATACAACAGTTTTGAATGTTATATCCTATTGATGTTTTTTAACTAAAAATCATAATATAGTTATTTTTATTTGATATGTACTTATTACATTTTTTCAACTAAACATCTTCCTAAGTAATTTGTTCTCATTGGTTTACATTTTATGAGCATTAAATATTACAATTTGTTGTTAAATACACATAATTGTTTAGTCACTAATTTTGTGAGTTGTAAACATACAACTAGCATTTGATATCACATGTACTAGTGTTGTTTTTTGTAACAAAGAATTGTGATAAAAGTAACTGTTTGTTTTGTTATATGTACGTGACATTTTTTCAACCTCTTCCTAATTTTTGTTTCTATTGTTGCTTTGCATTTTATGCGTATGTGATATTAAAAATTATTACATTATACACATCAAGTACAATGATTGTACCTGTAGTTGTATTGTGCTTTTCATAATTTTGCAGTCATGATCTCATCAAATAGTTTCAATAAAATGTTTTTAATTTACATTGTCTTTACTTTCATTCACATGCATTTCTAACAACAATATGCAATTTAACGAGGACACCCATTACTGCAGACAACCAAAACTATCACATACAGTGGTGGATCCAGAAATCGAGTCTGGGGGGCACAAAAACCTCCACCGGCGGCCGAACCAAATGGTGTAGTCTAAATTTTGTCGCTACCGAGCCGCTATAACTTCAGCCGCTCGGCTGGAGTGGTGATATTGGAAGCTGGGGGGGGGGGGGGGGGTGGTGCTGTTGAAACATTTTCAAAGATGGTGTAACTGTACCCAAATAAGATTGGTCAGAAAAAAACATAATTGTAAAAATAACCAAACACATATGTTTACATATCTTCCAAATGTTAGGCTATGATTTATGTATATATATATCACGTTTGCGTACCAGCAGCAATTAATACTTACGTTTACTTACTGTCCTGAGCTGCATCCAGCCTCAGGAAGTGACTGGACACCTGGCAGTGAGCTGCCTTTGCTATGACCACTGATGCTCAATAGAGCCACCACAGATCTTGTCATGTGTGATGGCTGCAGTGGTGTCGAGGTAGTTCGCGCCTTTGTGTTGAAGCTGTCAAACAAAGTAATGAATTGGAATATGGAATGAGTCAGATTATTTGTGAAGGTGAACATGGTTTGACAGCACTACTACACGTAAATATATATATAAGTAATTTTATTCAAAAAATATAACAAGTTTTGCAATTTTTCACTGATAGTACTAGTGACATTATATCATATGTCTTATTAAGAGTCTCCCCAACCTTACGTATTATTAAAATAATTCCACACATTGTATGTTTAAACAGGTCAAATTAAGTTATTTTGATTTCTGAACACACACACTAAAATATACATTCAAAGATACAAATCAGTAACTGAACATAAGTATATTGTGCTGTGCAAGCCAGCAGGTGATTATAGAGATAAAATGTAATGTGACGTAACGTTAACAATGAAGCATTGCAGCCTTTAGCATAAACATAATTATTATGAAATGGCAATCACTGAGGCTTGGCTATATTGTGTCACGTATATTTACTTGCATTGTACAGTGTATATACACATTTGTGTTTGCAATACAAACATTCCAAATGAAATAAAAAGAAAATTAAGTTGAAAAAATGAACTGCAAATGAAATGTGCTATGTAGTTGACAGTTTGATAACCACCCTATCATACAAAGATGGAATAATTGTACACACATTAGACTGGTCAAACCAGAACATAACAGTACATTAATACCATTACTTAAACTGACATTGGTTGTAATGGTTCAGAGCTGCACCCAGCCTCGGGTAGAGACTGAATACCTGACAGTGAGCTGTTTTTACTGCGACCACTGATACTCGATAGAGCCAATGCAGCGGTTGTTGTCTGTGGTGGCTGGATTGGTGTGGACGTCATTTGTATATATTTGTGGTGAAACTGAAGTGAAGGCATAAGTGGAATGGCAAAAATTGGTTAAATTTGAATTTTTTTAGTACTACTACTACCCCTCAAAATGGACAGCGTAGTATAACACATCAAAATAATATCCAGGCTATTTAAATAACTTTCAGAAATAATAAAATAAATTTTCCTCCTATGTTCATGCACCCGGTGTACTTGTTTTCTTGCTCCCTATCAAATTAAGGTTAGCATAGAGGTCTAGAAGATCTCTATCAATGTGTATACATATTCCACACTTTTCAGAGATGTAACTTATATTCTTTTCTTTATATACATACTTCTATACATACTACATGCAGTTTTGGGCGTTTACCCCCTGGTAACATATGTACTGTAGGCTATTACGGTCACAATATACATATAAATGTTTACCATTCTCTACAGAAATCATAAATTATTACTACTCTTTAAATTTACATAATACAAGATTATTAAATTTATATTTGATTACAATCAGCATTAAATGTATTACATCACACATGGAAAAACAGTAAAGAAGTGTTATTTTTAAAGTGCACAGTACAAGCAGCCAGTGACTCAAGTCAAGACATCCAAAAAAGCAAGTATTTATACTAGTTAGATCAAGGCAATTATTTTAGGCATTCGATTATTTTATTAGTCTCAAATGTCCAGCCAGTGTCAATCAGTGATTGAGGGTAAAGTGTGAATGTCCAGTGGGTGCTTCAGTTGTATTATGTATTATATTATACATAGTTAAATATTAATATGACATGTCATTAAATATGAAGGCATAATATCTACATTACTGTACTAGTGTACATTAATTTGCGATGGAACGTCGATGAAACGTCGCGGAAAGTCGATGGAGCGGATTTTTAAGTTCATCTACCATTCGGTGTGTGCTTCGCATGAGGCTGCTACTTCGCACATAGTTAACTATTGGTATAATATAACTTGTCCATCAATATAAAGTCATAATATCTACAATAATGTATATTCACGTGCGATTGAACGTCGATCGAAGATGGCATTAAGATGGCGGACGATGACGGCTTTGTTTTGGCTGTTCCATCTATTGAACACACAGTCGTGTGTGTGGTGTGCTTGTTGATAAATTCAATATTACTAACCTGTCCAGAAGAACTTGGCGAATGCTGCATCACTTTTCACGCCAGCCGTTTCTTTCGTTCGGTTTCACAAATCCATAACCAATATACACCTTTGTTCGCGGATACTCTCTTTGTCTTTCCGCTCTCACCCTCTTTTTAAAATTATCGAGCTATCACTTGTATGAAAAATGGATGGCGACTCGTAAATACGCAATGTTGACTGAATCCAGGCACCGAAAGGTGGGGTCAAAGGCCGATGTCGCTGCATATTCCCGTTCACGTGACTATTACACGAGAAGTCTATCTCAGACCACATCCAAGTTCAGATATGTGTCTTGATATTCCGTTAGGACTAACCGAAAATAATGTTATTGTTTGTCTGTTAATTTCACTAAAACGAAGTAAAGCATACGTACAAATGAACCAGTATATCAATAACGAATACTTGATACGTTTACGTTTCGTGAAATTAGTCTGACACGTGAGGAGCACAAAAATCGAAATGATTGAGCACCTTTAAAAGAACAATAGCCGCGTGTTGTTTTGCAAGCGGTCAGCGTATATTAATTGTTGTCGTCAGTTGATAGTACAGAAAATAGCGTTATGTACAATAACCAGGTTGACACATCGCCACCATAAACTCATATTTGTATCCACATTTTATGAGATGTTTTAGACCTAAGTGCTTATTGGCGGATGACTAACAATGGTGACATGTGATGTGACCTGTTTTGTACGAGACTGACCGATCGAATCACCGCTCTCTCGAGTTTGTTTGAAGTCTACGCAAATAATTCGGTTGCAAAGCTGCAGTTTATGTGATATGTGCGTAACACAAATCAACGACTGTTTTCCGCGCGCGGGTCGAGAGCAGCTCGCGCACTTAGATGCGCTACGCATGCGAGCGCTCGCTCGCTCGCTGGAGCAACGCGTCCATCAGCTGCAGCGACGACTGGCGACCAACGTGGAGTAATAAGGACCCTTAATGCGCATCTCCGGAAGTAGAAGTTCGCTGTGTAAGGACATATTCTACCCCGAATGTACAGCCCTCGTTATACTTCAAACTCGAATGGACAGAATTGAATCTAACCGCTGATTCCCCAAGGTTGGACCAGGTTCATGTTCATTTGCGTAACGGATGTTGTCACACATCAGTCCAGGGTAAAAATACATTCCATTTATACATGACAGCTCATCACTGTGATTATGGTATCGTGCATTATTAATTGTTGACACGATTGACAGGCTTTCACTTTCACATACCTTGGCCTGGGCTTATCTGTAGCAATGTTTCCTTCCATGTTAACTTGTTATTTATTACAACTACCAGAAACCTAGTAGATCTTACTAAGGAACCTATAGTTAGTCTTTGACACATTCAGTGATAACCTATTTATAGAAAACCATGTTTTACTTTGTAAAGTTCTCGGCATATATTTTAATAGCTGTTGTAAGTTGAAGTATTAGTTAAAGAGCTTTGTATTATTAGTACATGCTAATTATTTAGAGCAGCTGTTGCTACGTACGCTTATCACATGAATAGGAACCGACTAACATACACACCTTCTAGGCGAAACTTCTTGGCAGCTCGTTGAACACCATTTATTTAATTTTTACCCTGGACAGATGTGTAACATCATTCGTTATGCAAATAAAATTAATGTGGTCCAACCTTGGTGAATCAGCGGTTGGATTCATTTCTGTCCATTCCAGTCTGAAATATAATAACGAGGCCTGCAAATTCGGGGTAGAATATTTCCTTACACAGCGGACTTCTACTTCCGGACATGCGCATTAAGGGTCGGCGCGGCAGTATTTTACAGCGGCAGGACTGTTCGCTACAGCGTATACAGGACAAGCCGGTGGGTGCAACGTAATAAGGCGGTATGCTCTACGTCTCGTTCGATATAGCATCTTTGCATACAGTCGTCATATATCAAGATCTGCGAATAGTACGCCTATTTGTAGATCACAAATGAGGTGTGTACGTTTTAGAGAGTTTATGGGCGACTAGAACTGCGATTATCATAACACTATAAAGATGTTTTAAACGGTTGTCTTGAACGTTTTTGATCCGTCTTCGGTTGTCTTTACTGAAAATCAGACAGGAGTTGTTCTTATTAAAAACGTTTTGTGCCTCTCTGCCTCTCCGTGTACCTGTATGTTTGTCTGTGCCCATTGTCTGCCTTTCTGTCATGTTGGCTTCGTCAAACACAACGTAAATAAAGGTGTAAGCCAACTTTACAAAGCCAAATGATAAAGTGTTTTTATTGGAAAACAATGTGAAAATATACATAATCAGGCTTACTATCATTACTTCATATGTGATACATATTATCACTAGTAAATAATGTTGTCTTACCATGTAATTATAAAAATATGTACAGTTGGCCTTTCTGGGTATTATGGCACAGCTTCTTCAACGAGACACCGTCAACCGTCAATGTTCACGTTTGTCGTGAAACTCGTTTGTACTTTCAAACTTTCGGAGCACTTTCATAATTATACCAATATTTTATATCCCATTATCGTGCACTATCGTTATTTTAAATACAAATGTATTCAGATCTTTTTAAGAAGGATTATACTTTCATTAAGTTCCATCTTTCAAGTTCAAATGCATTTATATTTGTCATGTTCCATCTTTCACGTTCAAACGCACGTCTGTCGTGTTTCGTCTTTCAAGTTCAAAGTCACATCCATCGTCTCGAATCTTTCAAGTTCAAATGCATTTCTGTTCCATTTTCAAGTTCAAAGGCACTTCCGTCGTTTTACATTTTTCAAATTAAAATACCTCTCCGTCGTGTTCCATCGTTCATGTCCGAGAGCATTTCCATCATGTTCCATTACTCTAGTTCAAATGTGCTTCTGTCATATTTCAGTTTCAAATGCATTTACTTCTGTCGTGCTCATTCTTTCAAGTTCAGATTAACTTCCGTTGCTTTGATTTTTTTACAGTTTTAATGCTCTTTCTTCGCGTTTAATCCTAGGATCGAAGGCTCTTCCGCCACGTTCGTTCTTTTTAATCATAAGACACATCAGTCTGCTTACAAACTTTCACATTCAACTGCACTTCCTCCAATTACCGTCTTTCCAGTTCACCAGCACTGCTGCGGTGATTCATCTTACAAATGCACTACAGTCGTGTTTCGTCTTTAATTTCGACTGCACATCCGTCTTGGTCCATTTGTTTCTTGTGTTTGGTCCAGTAGTTCGTCACTCGGCCTGTTTGCGGCCCGAGCCCCCGGCACTCGGCAGCAGGTCGTCGACTTCCTTGTATACATTTCCCTGCAACGCAACCAATGTTACAGAACATATATACATATTATAATTCAATACACTTCTCTGTATATATGTTTGTTTGTTTATCTGTCCGTCCGTCCGTCCGTCCGTCCGTCCGCCCGCAAAAACATAGGCATTTACCTTGAGTTTGTTACATTGTTCAGGTGCCCTTCTTTCTCCACGCGGCACTACTTTAGTGATGTTAAATTATTATTTGCTGCATGCAGTTAAATGGTCACGGAAACGAGTTTATGTTCAACACTGTAATGGCGGCATTTGTTGTCATTGGTGTGTTGCTCCACGGGTGGGTGTAAAAAGTAAGTTCTTAATCCTTAGGACTGCTCAAACTACTTTAAACTGAGTCTGATGCTCCAGCCACAGATCTGTACAGCTGGTGTTTTACTAATACGGTACTGGCCGTCACCGTGGTGCCATGGTGAAGCGGGCCGTGCTCCAGCCTGCGGATCCAACAGGTGGGTGGTCACGCCTATTTGTATTAGACGTACCAGAGTTTGGCGTAAGCATGGTTGGCATGATAGCCACGAGTCTACGAGATTAGACGATTTCGTAAGCTCATTAGGACGTTTATGCAGGGCTGCCATCGACGAAGCTTTGACCAATTAACGTCATTGATGCCACGCCGCACGATGGACATGCCCGGCAGCAGGGGAGAGGAGCAGAAACGATGGGTCTGTTTATTTGTTTAGTGTCCGCAGTTATGCGCCAGTGATCAGTCGGCATCCGGTCGAACCGTAGTAGTGAGTTGACACGATTGGACACCGGGTGGCGTTGTTCACGGCAGTATCGAGTCGAGTAGTTTCATAGCAACTGTGGCCTAAACCCTCCCATAAAGCAACAAACAAAAGGGCAGCAGTTATTATAACGACGTAACGGGCATTGCATGCGATGTGGTCGCATGCGACATCAAACGGCCTTGACCTTTCTTTATGACGTCAACATCGTCTTATCGCATGCGACTGCGTCGCCTCGTGTACTTTTTTTTACAGTGGCGCATTCTGGAAAGTTGCCCACCACTCAATTCTTTCAGGCAGGAGAAAGACCATCGAGAAAAGCCTAGTGTATCGCAAACACGTAAGTAAATCAATCTAAATAATTATCGTTGTCGTTTTGAAATACACCTCCATTTGGCAGACCGGAGGCCGGTGATGTAATGAAGGTAACAGACGTAGTAGCCATCGGCGCCTGAGAGGAGATATTGTTACAACGCCTCCTCGTTAGCGTTTTAACATCTAGTTGAGTTGCCGCTAATACGTTGAATTCGTCTACTTTGATTAATGGGAAGACTTTAAATTCAACTGTTTGTGGTTTGACATGGTGCCTCTTAGACAGTGAAATTATGTAGTACGTGCGTGCGCGCACGCGTGAATATGTGTATTGTGAGTGCATGTTTGTGTGCGTGCGTATGCGTGCGTGCATATTGTATGCTTGTGTGATTATAAAGAAACATGTCTATCATGTCCGTTTAATAACAGTTTATGTTCGTCAATTAATGGTTTTGGCAGCTATATACAGGAGACTTTGAATTTGTTGTAAATGAGCAAATTAATCGTGCTCCTTCTTACCTCGTCTAGAACCGACACGATTTTGGTAATGCGGACGAAACGGCCATGTTTCGAGCAGGTGCTGAAGTAGTGCTTGCCTCGGTACATCCCGTCAGTGTCCCCAACTGCGGAGATGAAGCACAGGCTCAGTTGTCCACGACAACACCCATTTCACTCCCAATAGAGCAAAAGCTTATGTTATACAATGGACGTTCGCTATGCGGAATATATTTAGATTTGGTGAAACGGTTCCTTATAGTCGATGTTCCTTTATGCGTGTGTAGATAAAACGGTATAGGCCAGAGCAGTGACTTCAAAGTTGTTCCTTTTAAACGAATTCTCCTTGCACCATGAACATGTACAGTGACATGAGAAGATTATCGAAGGAAGACGGGAGAATTACGAGAAGAAACACCTTAATATTAATGTAGTTGGGCAGAACGTAAACAGACAATGAAGGGGGAAAGATTGACAAAATGACCCCAGAAAAACAAGAGAGGTTGGCAGAAGGAAAAGAGGGAGACCATCCTTAAGATGGAAACACAGTGTCAAAAGGATAGTCTTTTATATTTTCGTGTGTGTATATATATAATAGTTATATATACGTATATATAATATATATATACGTACACACACACACACACACACACACACACACACACACACACACACACACACACACACACACACACACACACACATATCTATATATATATGAAAAACCACTGCACTCCCCTGGGAGAATACAGTTGAGAACTTGACATCTTACTCGGCTTGTCGAATCTGATCCCAGCATAGAGGCAGAATGCGTCGTGTTGTTTGTCGAGTGTTCCCATGTATTGCACGATCCCGCTCTGTCGGTTCCGGTGCTTATCTGCTCAGGAGAACACCGACGATCAAGTACATGGTGACAGTGCTTAAATTATATTTCATTATAGGAATCGCTGTTCTCAGTTGTATTGGTGGTGGTGGTGGCGGTGGTGGTGGTGGTGGTGTTGTTGGTGGCGGCGGCGGTGGTGGCGGCGGCCGCGGTGGTGGTAGTAGTGGTGATGGTGGTGGTGTTGGTGGTGGTAGTGGTGGTGGTGGTGGTGATGGTGATGGTGGTGTTGGTGTTGGTGGTGGTAGTGGTGGTGGTGGTGGTGATGGTGGTGTTGGTGTTGGTGGTGGTGGTGGTGATGGTGATGGCAGTGATGATGGAGTCTGCTGTTCCAGCATACGAATAAAAACAACACACACTCCATCTTGTGCACAAGCTCTGATGGTGCGAAACGAGCTGACGAGTTGTATTCAATGTTGTATGAATCTTGTCAGGCACCGTTCGTGACCGAGGCAGCGACCGTGAGTAGACCAATGTAAGGCACAACCTTAAATGTTTAATGTTGCTCGTTCTGTTTACTATAACGTGAACCAACTGACACGTAGGGCGAACTACGTTCGAAAAACCGATCGTATGTTGTATAGGTTTATCACAGGTAAGCCCTATGTATGTAGGTGTTCAGATTAGAACATTCGAAATGAGAAATTAAGATATTTCTTTCTAATGGCGAATTTCGTGGAACTCGGTGATTTCTAAACAATAGGATTTATTTCAAAAAATAATTATTAGCACATAGTGTAATGTCAAAATTACCGCTGATGGACCTTACTAATTTAGTATTGTGGACTAATTTGAATATCAAGGATGTAATAAACGTAAATGTTGTAAATTGCCGGATAAATGAAAGTGGCACAATATGACATCGTTGGAAGAGTAACTGTTAAAAGTGTGATCAGCACTATAATGTTATATTTAGTACTTAGTTAACCCTCTAATGTTTCGCTTGGGGCTTGTGGTTACCTCTCCGTTTGCTCAGGTCCACTATGACCCTGTTGCCGACGTGAACGACGCTCGCGATGGCCTTGTCCCGCTTCGGAGCGAGTAGCTCCGGCGACAGGAAGCTAGACGTACGGACGAAGCACCTGGGGGTGCCGCAGGCTCGTTGTGTCGCCGTCTTCGCTTCCCGATGCGACGAGGCGGCAAGCACCGTTATTTTGTTAGTCCTTCTCGACGCGCCCCGCACTCGGATGAAACTGTGCATCTTCTTCACGATGGCGCTCCCACCGGACGGAGCCGATGCGAGGCGCGACGAATCCGATTTGAGATCGATGGTGGTGACGTCATCACCACCAGACGTCGCTGCTGACCGGATGTTGCGGAAGTCGGCGAACGACGACCCGCTGTAGAGTTGCGGTCGCACGATGCATGTCTTCACCATCGCTGGTGGCGACACGCTGCGGGTTCTCCAATCGCCTGTTTGTGTTCTTCCACTGTCCTGTCTCAATAGGGATTTAAAGAAGGATGTCGTTGGCTTTGCGCGACATTGAATTTTGAGCGAACCAGACTGCAGTTCTGTTGCACTAACTTTCAGTGCATTATGCGTAAGTTCTGAGGCACTAGATGACACCTCCAGTGCACCGAACGACACCTCCGGTGTGCCATTTTGTGTTTGATGCGCGGTAGACATCGCTTCCGGAACATCGTCAAGCAGGCGCAGTTCGCGTTGTGAAGTTGTGGTGCGGAACTTCACTTTCACGTCCGAACATACCTAATAGGTGCCAAACAACAACGCTATTAGGTGTCAATAAAGTAAGCCAAGTAACAAACAAGGAAACAGAAACATGACGCTTGTGTGTAATAGGCCCTCAACGGCGGGTAATGTACGAGTTCCAGGCATCGGAAACGAAATATATTGTCATTCGGAAATAATGTTTCTAAAACGCCAGTTAACTACTCAACTAACAGAACATGTCTGAGCTATTGTAATTATAATACTGTCAAAACAGTGTCAAGATAGCAGGATCGGTCTCTTTAATACCATAAAATTTAAACGAGCGTGCCGTTTAAACAGTTCGTTACATAACACAGGCATTCATCTTGTCAGACATGTTTCCTTTCAACACGCAGCTGTCATAAACAAACTCTGCAATGCGCTATATCGCATACAGAATGTGGGTGTGACCAGAACACGACACAACGAACTTCTCGCCTCGTATCTCATCGGAGAGAGTGATGAATGCGTTCTTATACAATGCAGCAGATTTTGCAAGACAGCTGGCATGACGTATTCAGAATATACCTCATAACTGCCCGGAAGACACATAGCTTCTTTGCCGTTAGTTTGTGTTCCGTGATCGCCGTCTCTGAAAGACGGAAGAAGCCAGCGTGAATATACACTGTAACCACACGAATAAATTCATGTCACTACATGACATTCTATAATTATTCGTAATCCGTCCTCGCATTGCCTGTAGCGAGTGTATATATTTCCGGAAACATGCATCACCATGATTTGCTGGGCACATTAAAGAGAATGTATTGCATCCTATGACGCACTCATGCAAGGATAACCGTAGCATTCCTGTGTACCAGCAACCGTATACACGCCGGTATTGGACATTTTATGACCTAACAAAAATTCGGTTGCCAACAATCGTTACTGAACGCTATTAAAACGGAGGACACCGCGGAAATAGAAACACGAGTCACGACTGGAGCGGCATTAATCAACAGTACATGTCTAGCTTCATTCTAACGGCTAAGTCGGACGTAAGGTTGTTTATTACCAGCTTCGAACACCACATGCACAAGTTATGCCATGTATCAGTGATTAGCTAAGCTTGGTACATTGGTAACCCTGTAAATGTCGTTTCGATAGCTTACTTTAATGCAATTTCAGAACCGCTGTTAAATGCAAGATCTGGTGCGTAACTGGACTTACTCAAGTATGTTCAGATGCAAGTGCAGTCAGACTTCCCTCGCACCAGTACTAATCTATAATAAATTATAACGTAGGCCTATCACGTACGCCACGTTGTGTATTGCGTCGATGACATAACGGCCTATGCTGTACCTCATGATTGGATGAGTTAGCATAACAATCAGTTGTGGGCACCTCAGCTACAGGTTGTCATGTTGTCCAACGTCGGACCAGTTACCCATGTACATAATTCTACAAATGCTCTCAGTTCATGTAGGTCTAGGACACCTACATTTCAATCACGAATGATTGGAATAAACATATAAATATTGCGATTTGGTTTGAAAGAAATATAATAATAATTGTCTAAAACAGCATGACAAAACAATTATACATTTGAAAGTTAAATATAAGTACTTCGATTCCCTCATACTGTAATAAGGGATACATACGTTATTTGCCAAAGATGGTTGACTTCCGACATACGACTGCCCAATGGATAGGTTGCAACGAATGCTCCCTTGCTGTCAAGCGCCACCTGGAGGAGTTCGTCGACTTTGTCGCCGTGGCTACTGCTGGAGACAACGTTCTGTGGAAATATACGTGGAAATATGTCTCTGAATTACACGCCGGGAATGGGGAACTAGAATGTATCACGGTCAGTGATAAAACATTTTTGTCTGAAGTGAAAGTCGTATCGTATTTGGGTAATAAATAACCCAGAAAGTACAACGAAGATCAAATAAACAGAATCCAGAATTGAAAGACATTAGCTATGGAATACCCCTAATAGAATGTTGTTTGATAACAAAAAGATATAATGATTCAATTAATGCTTGCAATGTGAATATGTTACAAATATAATTGACTGCATGATTTATAATAAAAATAAACTCTGGACAGCTATATTGTGACGTCATGCAAACGTTGACTTCGCAACGACAGACGGGAATGTAAAGGGCCTACTGATGTGTGTGTGTGTGTGTGTGTGTGTGTGTGTGTGTGTGTGTGCGTGCGTGCGTGGGTGGGTGGGTGCGTGCGTGTGTGTGTGAGTGTGTGCGTGTGGGTCGTGGTTTATGTTGTAACATCTTTACTTTACATTTTGAATAATATTTATGACGTATATAGGCGCACTATACGTCATACGTTTTCTTGAACCCAAAAGGGGTAGTAAATGGGGCAGACAAAAACAACACGAAGACGACAAGCATAGCTAAGTTGAAGGTGCTTGGCTGACATAGAAAACAATCACACGGAGAGATGAAGGTAAAGGGAACTATAGAGCACTCGTGCTAGCTGAAGAATAAGTAAGTGAGTAAATAATTACATTAGTACGAAAGTATGTGTCTACCAATTTCTGTATTCCTTTAGATAAATATGTTACATTATACTAAAAATGTAACGCCAGTATGGTAAAAACCTACCCGGACATTGGCCAGGATCTGCGACTTCTGTATCAGTAGAACGTCTTTAGCTTGGACCAGTTTCTTTAATGTGATATTCTCTGCCAGGGCCAAGTCGTATTCCTCTTTCCTGTTCATGGCGCCCACTACCTCATCGGAAAGTTTCTGGAAACGATGCTAACATGTGCACGTAGTTGATACTGCGTGACGCAGTACGATCGCAACGACTGAACGATCAGGAACAATATAGAAGAAACATAATGGTTGTTCTTGAGAAGAACTCTCAGAGTATCGTGGACAGAACAGAAACGTAATTATGGCATTCTTATAATGGTAAGAACTAAATTGAAAACCATGTGCAAAATCAAGAGACAACAAACCGGATGAATTGGCCATGATATGAGACAAATAAAAATAGAGCATCTTGTGACACAGGGAAAGACCCAGAAATGATGACGTGAACCTGATTTTTTAGCATGGTTTGCCTTGTGTGTTGGTATAGAACACGCACGCACGCACGTACGCACACAAACACACGCACAAACCCAAACACATATACACAGACACACACAGACACACACACACACACACACACACACACACACACACACACACACACACACACACACACACACACACACACACACACACACACACATACACACACACACACCACACATACACACCGAGACACACACAGACACACACATACCACACAGACACACACAGACACACACTTACATACACACACAGACACACACAGACACACACAGCACACACATACCACACATACACACAGAGACACACACAGAGACACCCACAGACACACACATACCACACATACACACACAGACACACACAGACACACACAGACACACACACACACACACACACACACACACACACACACACACACACACACACACACACACACACACACACACACACACAGACACACAGACACACACTTACACACACAGACACACACAGACACACACACAGCACACACACACACAGCACACACACACACACACAGCACACACACACACACACACACACACACACACACACACACACACACACACACACACACACACACGGACCTGGTTCTTGTCCTTCTCGTCCCTCAGAGACTGTCGTGTGTTGTGGTACAAGATGTCCTTCTCCTCCACCGTCTTCCTCAGTTCCGCCGCCTCCGACTCCTTTGCCTCGAGCCTTTCTTCAAGGCTTGGGATCGCGGCTACTTTCTATGAGAAATAACGGTAATATTTATATTAAGCCTATAGCTGACGGGTGTCCGGGTGTATGCATCACATACTTTCACATGCCTACGGATATTTAGCAAAACATAATTTTCGTTGGCGTAAGAACGAATTGGTTTTTATAATACGTGCCTCTATTTAGATACATAGATATTATGTGTTTCGACTTAGTGTTGTTTGCCTCGCTCGACAAAGTCTCGTGTGCGTGCGTGCGTGCGTGCGTGCGTGCGTGCGTGCGTGCGTGCGTATGGGAATGTATGTTAACGTTTTTCTCTCGGGCGCCACGCCACGCAACAACCGTTCGGAAGAAAAGTAGCGCCTTCACCTTTTCGCAATCTGCCTTGGTTAATGGTTCTTTCTGGGTTTAGTGTTCGCAACGTACGCTAGATGTAAATCGATTGTCCATAATGTCACGCCTATTTTTCTGACGATCGCCGATCAATGGGGACGTTTTACATGCATTTATGCAAAACACTATTAAAGTTTACGTCGTGACAAACATGATTTATGAATATCCCGGGAAACCGTCTTTTACATAGAATATTCCGGGAAACCGTGTTTTGCATCGACTATTTCGGGAAACCGTCTTTTATATATGTGTGCATGTAGAAAATGGATATTTTTGCTAGTTTTTATCTACCTTAGTTCCTCAATGTACGCGTCCATGTGTCGACAATTTTAATATTGTATACATCATAATATTATGCTAAGTTGCCTTACCCCATGGTTTTGACACTCACTCGGCACAATATAAGTCTTATATAATAATAATAATAATAATATTTATTGTTACATAATGTTCAGTCAGTACAGATGTAGTAATAGGAAACATGTAATTACGTGTACAACAATTGAAGCGAAGCAACACATTGCTTGTGTTCCTTATTCATGTCGTATAATTGAATGTAAATCATAATTCTTACAAAAAGAATATACTACATCGTCATGATAAACTAACTAATTATTTAATAGTGCATTATAAGAATACCGTAATTCGAATACTGGCATCGTAATATAGACAAAAATACATTAAAGCAGAAAGTACTATATGTTTAATAGTTGTGAAGATTTAGACGCTTTGTCTTTTTTAACATATGAAGATATGTAGGAACTTACCATATTGTAGATAGTTATTAGTGATAGATGCATTCCAGATTTTAGGCCCAGCGTAAGCCAAAGACAATTGTTTGCAATTAGTCTTGTTGTACGGTATTTTATATGTTGCTTCCTGTCTTGTATTATATTTATGTGTGAATATTTGCAGGACAAATACATAATTAAATACATCTGGCAACGTACCCCTATTGTGCTTGTACATTAGAATATAGCATACGTATTTATTTATGTCATAAATATTCATTATCTGATAAGATATAAATAAAAGTTGCACATGATCAATAAATCCTACATGACTTATTACATGCAAAACTCTTTTTTGGAGTAAACATTTTAGTTAGGTATGTATTCGTATAATTAAATGCTGCTAGTGAAACTCCATGAACGCAAATGTCGGGTAAACACAGGGTCATTTGGGTAATTTTGTGTCTCCTTCGAGCGGCACTATTTCGGTCGGACCACCAGAACCCCGTCTGTCCTAGGAGCCTGTCAAAATGAGTCGGCCACACGTGAACATGACACGGAGATGCAATGACGATGGTAATGATTATCCAGTGGTGTTGAGTCTGTTGACGTAGAATACCATCATGTATGGCCGTTATAGAGGACAATATGTCGTAGACGGGTCCAGGGAGGGGGCCTGGGGGGAACGTGCCCCTTACATCTTTGGAATTTCCTTTGCAATGTGCCCGTGCATGCGTGACGTGTCCCCAGACCTTCAAGAGTTGGCATTTTGGCGAGCCGCAACGGAGGGGGGGGGGGGGGGGGATGCAATTGAAGGTTTTTGGAGAGCCTGAATTGTTGCTGTTTTTGTGAGTCTCGATGGGAGTGCAACTGGAGATTATTGGTGAGCCTCAATTGTTGTATGTTGTGCTTCATGGGGTGCAACTGGAGGTTTGTGGAGAGCCTCAATTGTTGGTATTTTGGCGAGCCTCAAGGGGGTGCAGTTGGTGTGTGTTGCCCCCCCCCCCCCCGACTAGTCTGTCTGGATCCGCCCCTGGAGACGATGGTGTGGACCAGAGTGTATTCATATCGACCCTGCTGTGCTCCGCAGAAAACAAACAAGACTGGTGCAGACCAAGTACATGGTACAACCGGCCAGGTCAAGACACGACTGGCGCAGACCACGTACATGATACGACCGTCCAGGTCAAGACATGAAATAAAGAATAAATAGGTGTGAGTTACCTCTTCCAGAGAGACGTTCTTGATCACTTCCTCGCGCACCTGAATTTTTAGATCGTCTACCTGCGCCGTCATCGCCGTAATCTGTTCTTCCGCGTCCTGTCAAGAAGACAACGTCACGTAACATGACACCAGCAGTCAAACTGAACAATGTCAATGTTAGTTGTTTTTTGTATTTACTTCTGATCCGATTTCCGTTACGCAGTATAATTCCGCTGCCTAATATTGCACAAATGCGACGATGTCACGATGTACAGTGTGTGCGCATTCGTGCGTGATAATGTTAATAACGATGTGCATGTTGATATGTATGAGTGTGTGCGTGCGTGCCTGCGTGCGTGTGTACAATGCTTCTACTCCTTGTGAAATTTAATGTAGGTCCTCTAATATAATAGTTTGCTCGTGCTAAGAATAAACCGACATACTCACCGTGATAGCCTTCTGTTTGTCCTCTACTGACCGCGTGAGAGCCCGTACTTCGTGTTCCGTCAACGACAGTTGTTGTCTGAATAATGTAATATGGTTGTTATAATGCTCACTCTACAGTCAACCCAGTATCATTCAATCAAAGCCCACTACGACTGCCTTTTCATTATGTTGCGCAAACAAGATTTTACATATTTAAGGTAGTTCCATCACCTGCGTCATCATCGTCATCATAATCAGCTGCATAAAAATGTGTGTAATCCTCAGGGGAAATGATGACACAATATTCCTTCGTCTAGATCAGGCCTACCCCCATCGCTACAGATGATCGCTTTGCAGTTTGAAGTTATATTTGCCCACATGCAAGAATAGTTAAAACACCTTTACTTATGAAAGCTGACTGAGTGAAGAAACAGCGAAAGAGAACTGAATCGTATAGAGCCGTCGTTACTGGCTGGCAGGATCAGGTGCTGCAGTATAGGCAAACGCTCACTGCGCAGTCGCGCGCAAGCGCAGTGAGCAATTGTAGTTGTGTCTTATTCTTCTTGTTTTTACTTTGTGTGGAAATAATTGCTAACATTTATCAATTGTATTTACACCCTTTAACACTACGTATTCTAATTAACAATTATAATGCTAAACTGGAATGTGTTATTACTGCAAATCATCTTAATAGCACCGCCTATTTCTAGTACGATATATTTTAGTATTTAACGTCACCTACTGAAAAACAACTTCGCATGCGTTGCAATAGTTAACTGGATATAAGACATTTCGCTGCAGCGGATCCAGAGAGGGTTCTGTGGGTTCGTTCTAATTTACTATTTCCGTCCAACTCCCACGGATTTACGTCATTCCGCATGTTTTGTTTGTCAGAAATAGCGCCGGTATATATGTTAAAGGGAAACAAACTGAACTACCCGAGAGGAAACGACGTCATGCCTCCGCTGGAACATTCCAAGCGGACATCTTACGGCTAAATCCTGGATACACCCTTAACTCTAAACAGGTGTTTGCCGTATAACCGACAGCACGGTTGTGTGGTAGGGTCTATACAGCCTGCAGTGAGCCAGAATTGATTTAACTAGTAGGCCTACTACAACCAGAGGTCACGGTTTGTATTTTTAGTCTAATTCGCCCGCACGCTCTGACACAAGCAACGCAACTAAAACGCACTGTTTAGCTTCAAACGCCTTCTTCCCGTTTTCCACGGCTATTTCCAACTTCTCGACGTCCATGCCTGCAAGGAGCCCACGCAATGATTGATTATCTTGAGAGGCAATCTTTGCTTGCTGCATAATATTCAAGTACGAACGACTACGGTAGTCTTAGGTCTATACTACACTGTTGCCTGTAGGAAGAACGAACATAGATGCTATAACACGTGGTTCCAACAACTAGTTTATGCAGTACGGTGGTATTGTATCCCGGTCAATGGCACACGGAAACACTGTTTACGTGTAATTATATCGATTCTTAATATTGCTATAAAATAGATCCAACTAACAAATTCAGTTACATTAAAAATGTTTAAATATGTATCATCTTTCAATGTCCAGTTATTTTCGTCGACAACCTATCCAAAACTAATAAGTACATATATTTACGAACCCGTATATAAAATTTCATACAGAATATGACTAAAAATGGCGTTGCTATTTTAAAGTTTTCTTTAATGTTAGCAATAAACCCAAAACTACCAGAGGTATTTTAACAAATGAGCAATCATTTTAAAACTCATGATTATGTGGAATCCAAAACATTACAAAACTCCATTTCACAATTTTGCGGGTCAATTCACACTTTGCTGTCGCGGGTCACATCTAAACTTTTATTACCAATTAGGTTTGTATTATCATATGTTTTTGTGCGTGAAATAATGTGGACGTACATCGATACTCCAAGACGTTCATGCGGTCCTCGAGCCGTCGGACCTCTTTCTGTAGTCCGGCGACCAGCTGCGCCTTCTGTCGACTCTCCGTTCGCACGACCTCTAGCGACCGATTGGCGCGCTCCAGCTGAGCGCACGTACTCGCCAGTTCAGACTTGAGCTGTTCAAGCTTTCGCGCCATTTCCTGCAATAGTTGTATATGTTACACACTATTATCATGTTATACATTATTATCATGCCTTGGGTTTCTGCAACGGTGAAGCAACATTCTAAAGAACAGACGTCTACGATGGCTTGGGCATGAGCAGTGGATATTCAGTAACCAGTTTTTTTTTCTAACGTCACTTGAACTTTGGAAAATGCATGGTTAGACACGGGGAATTTTGAAGAAACAAAGGCGTTACTTTTTATTCCAGAGTTCATAGTTGAATCCCTGAAAATCTGGCACCATAGATGCAAGCCGTGTAGGAGGAAAGCGTTAACACGTGAACAGGCGCGCACGCACGCACGCAAGCAAGCAAGGACGCACACACACACGCGCGCGCGCGCGTTAGTTTAATTATAATTAAGTGACATAACTACGTGCTACTCAAAACGAGATTTCTTGTAATTGACGAAATAATCTGACGTCACAAACACAATTACGTGCGTTACCAACAATGTTTACGTGTGTGCACTACTAGCTTGGTATGATACAGATCTGCCAGATGAAGCTTTCATGCAATACAGTTCTCAAACAACTATGCCCTATGTTGTCACAAAGAAAACATTTGGGGGAGAATTTTTTAAAACAATATAGGCCTACGACGAGATGTCACGTTTTCGTCATCCATTTTGTAACTTTGACCGATCTTGTTGCTAGGCAATATGGGGCTACATCAATTATAAAGAATGTGCAGTTCGTGTGTTACATATATAACTGAAATATTCAAACCAATCTAGACCGAACATGCGCAACACCATTCGCTGCCATGTACTAGCTCAACAATACTCTAACCACGTTTTGTATGCGGCTGATACCCCGTTAGCAGCTGCATTGCGAGAAGAAACGCTTAACGATCAAGTAGGGATATGTCCTTAACACATTTCAATGACGCATTAAAAATACATAATTTTTTCTAATTAAAATAGATTTGCCAAATTCGTATATATATACAGTGTATATCACTTGAAATCATAGTAATCAGTTTTATAATGGCTGTGTGCGAGCCTCTCCTATAGGCTACACAGGCATTTTGCTGTAGTAAATGCGGGAAGACGATTTTGAAATCAGTTCCGCACTGCTACGTCTGGTCAATGGACTTTCTATTTCACAAATTTGAATGCCACGTCTTAGACACCTACGAATAGATACATGTTGGTGTGCTTATGATTAGTAAGTATAACGACATAGTTTATAATTCAATCGACATCAATGTCGTCTACCACACTGCAGCCAATACCTCCAGTTCCATTTAGTAAGCTCGGCTGTAGAGCACACGGCGATTTCTCGATAGAATGTTGATGCGCACATCTCAAAACGCTGATATCGGAAGTTGGGCTTCCACTATTACTCATTTGTCAAGTCGTTCCTTCTACCGTATCAGATTTTCTCGTTTAAACTACACTGTATGTCAACACCATCATCAAAACATGTACTCTCCCCACATTAATTAAGACTCTTTCTGCAGTGTTCAGCGTATTCAATACGATAGGTTAACGATTATCAATATGTATACATATACCCCTACTTACGGTCGAATGATACTTGTTTAATAGCTAATTATACTGTAGACTAGTCGCACTGAGTTGATGACAGCGAGGTAAGCTTCAGCGACGACAGGCGTCCAACTACGCCGTCTCTCTGTCCAGCTTGCTCCAGCCAAATGGCTCACAAATAACAGTGAAATCGTCGACTACCGTCGGTGCTTCTGGTATCTTGACGATGTCACGCCTCGCGCGATGTTATTGCAATATAATTGCGACCAGGTGTTTGTACAAGCATACTGCAAGTCGCGTTATATAATAATTGATGACTTCCTATGTGAATTTATAAATATATAAATATATTCTCGTGTTTGGAGTAAGTTCGTGTACACACATTCTTAATATGCCGAGTCTATAGGTCTGTTTGTCTGCCGGTGACACGGTCGCTCGACTTTGACTTGTTGTTGTGCGGTGTGCAAATCATTGTCAATCGGGGTGTACGTGCGTGTGTCTGAACGTGTTCGTGTGTGCGTGTGTGTGTGTGTGTGCGTGCATGCGTGTGTATGCGCGTGCGTGCGTTAGTGTGTGTGTGTGTGTGTGCGTGCATGCGTGAACATGCGTGCGTTAGTGTGTGTGTGTGTGTGTGTGTGTGTGTGTGTGTGTGTGTGTGTGTGTGTGTGTGTGTGTGTGTGTGTGTGTGTGTGTGTGTGTGTGAGAGTGTGTGTGCGTGCGTGCGTGTGTCCGTGCGTATGTGCGTGTGTTGGTGTGTGCGTGTGTGTGTGTTTGTTATTATGTATTATATGAAGCAGGATGAAGCAGACCTGTACGCTTATGAAGTGTTTATTAATGCTCTCGTACTTCCTTCTGTGTGCCATGTCTTTGCGACACCTGCTCGACGAGCTAATGGTTTCGACTAAATTAGAGTTATGACATTTCGGTTGTCTGAAACAATTTTGATCCTCATTATTATTGTCTTCCAATGAAACATTAAAATGTCTTTACTACAATTTATTATAAAACAGCCTGTTCATAGATAATTGTTGTCAAATAAGTTAACATGTCGTGAACTCTGGGAAGTA
Organism: Escarpia spicata; assembly: GCA_963995525.1. NCBI lineage: Eukaryota > Metazoa > Annelida > Polychaeta > Sabellida > Siboglinidae > Escarpia > Escarpia spicata. The sequence goes on along the minus strand of OZ023214.1, from coordinate 10,509,026 downwards.
TTCAACCACGCTGTAATTACTGCGCGAACACTACTTGTACACAAATACCCACCATTGTCTACAGCCAGGTACTCGTCCATACAGCTGAGTGAACTGGAGCAATGTAGAGTGAACGAACTTGCCCAAGCGTCAAAACGACAGCAAGACGGTTAGAACCCGTAATTTCTGGATTTAGAATCCGACGCACTAACCGCTACTATAACGCTCCAAAGTCGGCATGTTTAACTACTGTTTACCTCAAACACACAGCGCGAATGGACGACCTCCATTTCATTAGTGGTACTGCCCCACCATTGATCAGAAAAGTATCCTTCTCAAAAATAGAAAGAACCAAGCTGGAATGTGACGTTCGCCCCCCACTCTGTCAAAATGAGTCAACACCCATGAGGTTGGAGTCTAGGAATTGCTTCCTTCCTGGAATGTGACTCTCGCCCCCTACTCTTTCAACATGAGTCAACACTGATGAGGTTAGAGTCTAGGAATTGCTTCCTTCCTGGAATGTGACTCTCACCCCCCACCCACTCTTTCAACATGAGTCAACACCAATGAGGTTGGAGTCTAGGAATTGCTTCCTTCCTGGAATGTGACTCTCGCCCCCTACTCTTTCAACATGAGTCAACACTGATGAGGTTGGAGTCTGGGAATTGCTTCCTTCCTGGAATGTGACTCTCGCCCCCCACTCTTTCAACCTGAGTCAACACCAATGAGGTTGGAGTCTATGAATTGCTTCCTTCCTGGAATGTGACACTCGCCCCCCACTCTTTCAACATGAGTCAACACTGATGAGGTTAGAGTCTAGGAATTGCTTCCTTCCTGGAATGTGACTCTCGCCCCCCACCCACTCTTTCAACATGAGTCAACACCAATGAGGTTGGAGTCTAGGAATTGCTTCCTTCCTGGAATGTGACTCTTGCCCCCCACTCTTTCAACATAAGTCAACACTGATGAGGTTGGAGTCTAGGAATTGCTTCCTTCCTGGAATGTGACTCTCGCCCCCCACTCTTTCAACATGAGTCAACACTGATGAGGTTACAGTCTAGGAATTGCTTCCTTCCTGGAATGTGACTCTCGCCCCCCACCCACTCTTTCAACATGAGTCAACACCAATGAGGTTGGAGTCTAGGAATTGCTTCCTTCCTGGAATGTGACTCTTGCCCCCCACTCTTTCAACATAAGTCAACACTGATGAGGTTGGAGTCTAGGAATTGCTTCCTTCCTGGAATGTGACTCTTGCCCCCCACTCTTTCAACATAAGTCAACACTGATGAGGTTGGAGTCTAGGAATTGCTTCCTTCCTGGAATGTGACTCTCGCCCCCCACTCTTTCAACATGAGTCAACACCAATGAGGTTGGAATCTGGGAACAGCTTCCTTCCTGGAATGTGACTCTCGCCCCCCACTCTTTCAACATGAGTCAACACTGATGAGGTTGGAGTCTGGGAATTGCTTCCTTCCTAGAATGTGACTCTCGCCCCCTACTCTTTCAACATGAGTCAACACCAATGAGGTTGGAGTCTAGGAATTGCTTCCTTCCTGGAATGTGACTCTCGCCCCCTACTCTTTCAACATGAGTCAACACCAATGAGGTTGGAGTCTGTGAATTGCTTCCTTCCTGGAATGTGACTCTCGCCCCCCACTCTTTCAACTAGAGTCAACACTGATGAGGTTGGAGTCTGGGAATTGCTTCCTTCCTGGAATGTGACTCTCGCCCCCCACTCTTTCAACCTGAGTCAACACCAATGAGGTTGGAGTCTATGAATTGCTTCCTTCCTGGAATGTGACCCTCGCCCCCCACTCTTTCAACATGAGTCAACACTGATGAGGTTAGAGTCTAGGAATTGCTTCCTTCCTGGAATGTGACTCTCACCCCCACCCACTCTTTCAACATGAGTCAACACCAATGAGGTTGGAGTCTAGGAATTGCTTCCTTCCTGGAATGTGACTCTTGCCCCCCACTCTTTCAACATAAGTCAACACTGATGAGGTTAGAGTCTAGGAATTGCTTCCTTCCTGGAATGTGACTCTCACCCCCCACCCACTCTTTCAACATGAGTCAACACCAATGAGGTTGGAGTCTAGGAATTGCTTCCTTCCTGGAATGTGACTGTTGCCCCCCACTCTTTCAACATAAGTCAACACTGATGAGGTTGGAGTCTAGGAATTGCTTCCTTCCTGGAATGTGACCCTCGCCCCCCACTCTTTCAACATGAGTCAACACTGATGAGGTTAGAGTCTAGGAATTGCTTCCTTCCTGGAATGTGACTCTCGCCCCCCGCCCACTCTTTCAACATGAGTCAACACCAATGAGGTTGGAGTCTAGGAATTGCTTCCTTCCTGGAATGTGACTCTTGCCCCCCACTCTTTCAACATAAGTCAACACTGATGAGGTTAGAGTCTAGGAATTGCTTCCTTCCTGGAATGTGACTCTCACCCCCCACCCACTCTTTCAACATGAGTCAACACCAATGAGGTTGGAGTCTAGGAATTGCTTCCTTCCTGGAATGTGACTGTTGCCCCCCACTCTTTCAACATAAGTCAACACTGATGAGGTTGGAGTCTAGGAATTGCTTCCTTCCTGGAATGTGACCCTCGCCCCCCACTCTTTCAACATGAGTCAACACTGATGAGGTTAGAGTCTAGGAATTGCTTCCTTCCTGGAATGTGACTCTCGCCCCCCGCCCACTCTTTCAACATGAGTCAACACCAATGAGGTTGGAGTCTAGGAATTGCTTCCTTCCTGGAATGTGACTCTCGCCCCCCACTCTTTCAACATGAGTCAACACCAAAGAGGTTGGAGTCTGGGAACTGCTTCCTTCCTGGAATGTGACTCTCGCCCCCCACTCTTTCAACATAAGTCAACACTGATGAGGTTGGAGTCTAGGAATTGCTTCCTTCCTGGAATGTGACTCTCGCCCCCCATTCTTTCAACATGAGTCAACACCAATGAGGTTGGAGTCTGGGAACTGCTTCCTTCCTGGAATGTGACTCTCGCCCCCCACTCTTTCAGCATGAGTCAACACTGATGAGGTTGGAGTCTGGGAATTGCTTCCTTCCTAGAATGTGACTCTCGCCCCCCACTCTTTCAACATGAGTCAACACTGATGAGGCTGGAGTCTGGGAATTGCTTCCTTCCTGGAATGTGACTCTCGCCCCCCCACTCTTTCAACATAAGTCAACACTGATGAGGCTGGAGTCTGGGAATTGCTTCCTTCCTAGAATGTTACTCTCGCCCCCCACTCTTTCAACATGAGTCAACACTGATGAGGCTGGAGTCTGGGAATTGCTTCCTTCCTGGAATGTGACTCTCGCCCCCCCCCCCCCCCCCACTCTTTCAACATAAGTCAACACTGATGAGGCTGGAGTCTGGGAATTGCTTCCTTCCTGGAATGTGACTCTCGCCCCCCACTCTTTCAACATGAGTCAACACCAATGAGGTTGAAGTCAGCTTCCTTCCTGGAATGGTTAGTTACACAACTGTAGGCTTGGCCAAGACACCTATCGTGCAGACGGAATAG
>OZ023214.1:10335742-10505312 GCA_963995525.1 Escarpia spicata | reverse complement strand
AAATCCGATTTATAAAGGGTGCGGCTACAAAACATTGTGTGGGTGATGACATCAAAGGAGTGCACATCCCATGCATTTCTGTTCTTCCTTGATCCCTTGTGGGACGAGGGCCATATTAATTGGTCTGTTCCGCCCTGTCAATGACGGGCTTCTGTAGTTCTCTCCAACTCTCGGCTGTCCACTTCCCTCCTTTCGCGAGATTTTTCCGCTGTCTCTCCATCTCTGCGTTGGTTCTCGATTCTTCCCTCTATTCCCCGTGAATCACTGTATACATTCTTCGGATTATGTTATTTTCTGTACATATATGTACCCTCTCCTCCTGGCTCTCAGTGTTCCCAACCCACATACACAGGCTGGCACCAAGCATGTTTTCGACCCTTTCCCTTGTCTGTTTTTTCTTCAACTTCCTGTCCATCGCATTCCACCCTCCTCCGTGTTGCCGTTCCTGCTTCTCCGCGGAATCGTCGTTATATAGTCTACTGGTAAATATAACTGTAATAACAACTTCAAATAGTCTGCTGAAAAGTATTATTAATGTACGGTACATTTTGTTAAAAGCCCATCTTAGGTTTGACGTAATTAAACTTACTTCCTTCTCTCTTCTTCTTCTTTCCGTCTCTGTTGCTGCAGCTGTACCTGCTGTTGCATGGTCAGTCTCGGTCGACTGAGTGACCCCTTCCGGCCGGTTCCCATTACCGATGTAGACCTCATCTGCCAACCCATCTTTCCCCGCAGCTTGTCGTTAGACGTCGCTGGTGTAGCGGCGGCCATCTTTATTTATCAACCTGACATCGGTTCAAAGAAAATTCGATAATTGCATGTTGACAGCGCTGTCGATCGAACAAGAACAAGAACAAGACGTTTATTTTGACCCCAAAATATAACACATATTCATACAATAAACACATCAGGTATTTACATTTACACAAATAAAATAGATCTGCATACATAATAATGTGTGTATGTACCATTTTTGAAACCAGTATAGTTATTAATTAGCAGAAAATCACCTTTTAATTTTATGATAAATAGGGGGTCAGGGGCTCCGATTAAGGCATATTGTCGCTATCATAAGAGCCACCGCAGTTATGACAAATATATATTTTTAAATATATGATGGCCTTTCAAGTTATGTGTCTATCTAAATTATTCAATTTAAGTGTGAATTATATGTGGCAGTAAATGTTCATTATAGCAATTGATATAATCAAAACTGTGTATGTACTTGATTACTAAAATTGTCGTCCATTTATTAACAATTTACATTACTGATTTTAGTTGCATGAATAACAATTTAAAAGTGTACATGTATCTTTGTATTTTTTCAGGAGAAAGTTTTTATGTAAATTGCAAAGCCTCGCAGGCTATGAGCATATATCTTTTCTTTCACTATTTCAGGAGTGTCGTTTATAATGTATGGCAAGTTATATTTAAGACATTGTTTTGTTCAAATACGACAGGGCTAATCAACAGTTTAAATAATTATGGTAGCACAATATACTTATCGTAACTCTGAAAATTCGTCAGTATGTTTATTTTTAAACCATGTGCTTGACTTCAACCAGATTATTATAATTTATTGCTCTGTATTCTCGCAATACTGTGAAGTAAAATCGAACTGTCTCGTACCCGATGCGTGTAATGGTGAAATTTCTGCAGATATAACCTTCACCAATTCGCATGCATCTTTGAATGGATGTTCCGAGTCAACGACGAACCCATCGCTGCAACTGTGTAGTATTGCTCGTAGGGCCTAATCTAATGGATTGACTCTGGAAAAAAGCACGACAGACATATATGCTCGGTTTAGCTTAACGACGACGACTACCACCACTACCACCACCACCACCACCACCACCACCACCACCACCACCACCACACTCACTCACTCACTCACTCACTCACTCACTCACTCACTCACTCACTCACTCACTCACTCACTCACTCACTCACTCACTCACTCACTCACTCACTCACTCACTCACTCACTCACTCACTCACTCACTCACTCACTCACTCACTCACTCACTCACTCACTCACTCACTCACTCACTCACTCACTCACTCACTCACTCACTCACTCACTCACTCACTCACTCACTCACTCACTCACTCACTCACTCACTCACTCACCACACACACACACACTCACACACATACACACACTCACTCACACACACTCTCTCTCTTTCTCACACACACACACACACACACACACACACACACACACACACACACACACACACACACACACACACACACACACACACACACACACACACACACACACACACACACACACACACACACACACACACACACACACACACACACACACACACACACACACACACACACACACACACACACACACACACACACACACACACACACACACTCACTAACTCACCACCTATACACCTTGGTATCCATATTGTTACTATGACCACAATTAACCATTGTGGTCAGATAACACTGTTTGACAAAGACTATTGATAGGTGTGTATTGCGTTATACAATTATTGCAACAGTATCGCTTGCGTTCTGCATGACTATATATCTAAAAAAAATAATACCTTTGGTGTCTACGTGGGTGGCCATATCACAGACATATCACTTTACTACCCTGAAGTACATTGCTGACATTTGCTCCGTAAAGCCAACTCGTGAGCAGTGGTTATTCTAGGTGTATCGTTGGTGGTTGCACTCCCACCTGTTCACTGATCGTGTTTACGGCGTAACGACAATGAGACCTGCACCTGTACACGGCCAGTATGTTGCCGGGCACGTCGATTATCGCAACCATCTGCGGTCTCACAAACCAGTTAAACACTCGGCACAATGGCTTAACCAACCGTACCTGGTAATTTATACTTTGGCCAGGAACGGAACCGAGTGAACTTAGCGAAGGAAACTCGGAAGGTGAAGGTTGGTCGCAGCGTAGAGCAGCAGATTAGCAAATTAGGATTATGTAAAGAATAGCAGCTAAACTAATTCCACAACTGAGAAATGTTGACAGTGAAACACCTTAGAAGAACAACACTACATTCACGAGGATGACAGGGTACACGTTGGTGCATCTACTGATAGAAATGCGTTCTTAAAATTTAATAGAGGAAGAAGAACTAAGGAGAATGACGTATCTTTACTCACAAGAGGGCGTAGACTGGAAGGGGAATGACGTATCTTTACTCACAGGTCGGCGTAGATTGGAAGGAGAATGTCGTATCTTTACTCACAGGTCGGTGTAGATTGGAAGGAGAATGACGTATCTTTACTCACAAGAGGACGTAGACTGGAAGGGGAATGACGTATCTTTACTCACAGGTCGGTGTAGATTGGAAGGAGAATGACGTATCTTTACTCACAAGAGGGCGTAGACTGGAAGGAGAATGACGTATCTTTATTCACAAGAGGGCGTAGACTGGAAGGGGAATGACGTATCTTTACTCACAGGACAGCGTAGAATTAAATGAGAATGACGTATCTTTATTCAGGACGGCGTAGGCTGGAATGAGAATGGCGTATCTTTGCTCGCAGGACGGCTTAGACTGGAATGAGAATGGCGTATTTTTACTCACAGGACGGCGTAGATTGGAAGGAGAACGACGTATCTTTACACACAGGACGGACTCAAAGGACGGCGTAAATTGGAAGAAGAATGGCTTATATTTACTCACAAGCCTGCGTAGATTGGAAGGAGAATGGCGTGTCTTTACTCACAGGACGGCGTAGATTGAATAACAAAACATTTTTAATTAAACAATAGTTGGAACAAATTGCCTGAGGGTGGAAATGTTACTGTGTCTTAGCTGTGTCTAAAACCAAAATGAAAATAATTTGTATATGAAAAAAACCAAAAACAGATTCCTATGTAAAGGTAAGGCTGGAATACATGGCGTCCTTGTTGGCACCAATGTTTTAGTGTATTCCTAGGGATGCGAACTCTTTTAAAGTATTAGGTTACTAAAATTAACATTGTTCGTAATTTAAGTTTTCGGGCCATTGTTGTTCTAACCAAAATTCCGATGTATGATACATAAACAATTTGTATCGCTCGCTTTTGTTTTATATTCGTGATGATATAATAACTTTAATCAATCCAATTGCTTAAAGTTTGGTTTATCGAGGTCGGCTTGACTTGACTATATAACTATTGTATCCACTTGAAATGTGTGTTTAGACTAAAACCATGCCGTAGTCTATTTGACCAGTTTGAAGGTTGTATTAATTGACAACACAGGTGAATGAATTGTAAGATGTAAATAATGATGTAAATTGTAAGATGTAAATAATGACTAGATATACCTAAAATTATGGTGGAAGTTGGACCCCACAGGACTTCGATAATTAAAAGAATACAGGTACGTTAACTCGGTGGTTCAGACATTTTTCGTATCAACACTCAAGGATTGACTCTATAATTATTGGACTGCGCTGCACTGTGGTCTGTTTTTGTGGGTGTCTTGTGGTCATTCACAGCCCTGAGTCAATCACTTACACAGCTGTTCATTAAACACACGCCCAAACGCATGCACAAACGCACGCACACGCACACGCACACTCACACATACACGCACAAAAACGTAGTCGTGCATATACACACAGACAAATGGACGCACACAAACACACACACAAACACGCACGCACGCACGCACGCACGCACCCACACCCACCCACGCACACACACACACACACACACACACACACACACACACACACACACACACACACACACACTCACACACACACATACACACACACACACACACACACACACACACACACACACACACACACACACACACACACACACACACACACAGTCACAATGTATTGATCAGCACATCTTTCTCGGAACACTCTCTCTTTGCGATATAGCCGACTTGTTCAGTTTACTTTCAAATATTTGTTTTTGAAAGGAGTAACTTTTGCCAAGTTGTGTGTGGCTGCTGGTAATTTCTTCGAAGCTCCAACACGGTAGCAAATCTTCCAACTAGGCATCCCGTAAACTAAGAACAACGCACAAATCTGTTTCTACGCTCACTGCGCCGTCGTCGATATTTAAATGTATCTGTCTTTACGACTCTCGACATACTGGAAGCTTAACAAGTTAATAGGAGTCTGCTCTTTGCCGATTATGCGAAAATATGTGATGGTTTGAAAGTTGAGTAAAACAGTGAAATGTTCCACAACTGCAACCCACCTTCGCCAGGTTATTCCATACAACAAGATTCCATTCGCGATAGACCACTGCATGTACATACAAGTAACGCTTACTTGACCGTGATGTTAATTTTAGCAAGTTTCATGTGATTCTTCTCGATCAAACCCATTTCCCGACACATCGTAGACTATTTGTCTACCGTTTATTCACTGATAGTCGAACTACGACTCTAGATTTCATGATAGGCAGGTAATCGGTCGGATTTACACAATTACTGTTTTGTGAAATCACACCATTGAGGTGAAGTGACGCCTATGCAGTTTACACAACACGTCTGAATATCTTCGACAGAGAATGTATTTATATGATATGCATACATACATTCATACATGCGTACATGTGTGCATGCGTACATGCGTACATGCGTACATATATACATACATGCATGCATACATATGTATATATACATGCATGCATATATATGTATATATATATATATATATTATATATATATATCAACCGAATCACGTATAATGTCAGTAATGTGTATAATGTATAAAGTACCCGGTACTTCTGTTATAACTTGCATCCTTTTTAAGTATTGGACAGCGGTCGGTTTTTTTATAGTTTAGATCAATTAGTAATACAAAAAAAGATTATTTATTTTGTGTCTAACAAGGCGAGTTATTTAATGGAATTACCATGTCCACTCGTTTGAATTAACAAAGGTAGTATCAGCAGGATGATATCGTATTAAACAGCACTGACTAGAAGTATAACAATGTCGGATATGTGGCAGCTATAATAACACTTACTTTACCACCGGTCCATGTATAAACCTTGCCAGTCAATTCGTCGCCTGCAGATACCATGTGTATTCCAGCAAAGTACACCCGTCTTCCGGGTTTCGTTCATACAGGACTACAGTGCGTGCTGGACACAATTCTACGTCTACGTGTGTCCTCAGAGGGAACACCTGTCAGTTTCGGCGAGAAATCACCACAAAACAAGTGCACATACAATTCTTGCTGGTCATCGTTCTAATAGGACATGGTCTCTTCGGCGGCGTCGTCGGCGTCACACGCGGCCACACACCGTCACGGTTGACCGATTCGCGTCGTGGTGATTATCGCAATTATCCGGCTTGATACTCGCCAAGGACAATGGCACCATAAGTTCACCGTTATTCTCGTTACTTTTAAACCTGATATTGGAGAGAGAACGCAAGATTTTCTGCTATGATCTTCCCATAAGAATGCTCCACTGACTACCGTATGCGACACATTAAAAGCACATTGCTTGTAAAACGCATCAGAGTAGGAGTGTAGCTGTAAGACTGGTGTGAAAAGGGCGACAAATTAAAACTACATAAGGTTGTATATGTAACATGTTCAAATGGTTTAGCAATGTAAACACAGCAAGATTATCTTCTTGTTCTTCTTATTTTCCCTCGACTCAGTTTTAGCCACATGTCGATGGATAAGTATTGTCGTGTCGCTGAGATTCTATACATACAATATGTTTGTGTGCGTTTGCGCGTGCGTGCGTGCGTGCGTGCGTGCGACACTTGAGGTATACCGACTGTCGTATGCGCGAACCATTGTAAACACTCTGCGACGGACGATTATAGAAATACTGACCACTTCACGTTGTCCCTACTCTCGTCCACACAATACGACCAGCAGGTCAGATACCTCCACTGCGGACCGACTGTACTGCTTCTGTTCAAAACGCACTCTCAATCGATTTTTCTAAAATAAACTAGGACACTTTGCGGGGGGGGGTGAAGCGACCTTCTGGTGGACACTAGCTGAACCGTCGTATACATCACTTGCCAAAACTGTGACACCAGACACCGACATACGGTATGCAGTTGGGAACCTCAAGAAGGTGCTAGATTTATATAATAAGTGTGTGTGCGTGCATGCGTGCGTGCGTGTGTGTGTGTGCGCGCGTGTGCATGCGTGTATATTATGTCTAACTTTCAAGAGTAAAATGTACACGACATATTAAATCGTAATGAAATAATGATGTACCTGTGTACGTGCGCATACACATATACAGATAACCTATGTATACTGGCATTACATATATCCTTAGACAACAGCAATTCATGTTCTGGAAAGTGTGAACTAAGCGACCCCTAAAAAGTAACCGCCATATAATCATTTCTCCGCGTCCAAGTGGAACTAATTCATTTGTGAAAGCTTTTAGGCGAGCGGTAAAAACACCCATCGGTCCGATTTAAATGCCCCCCTCTACACACACCCAAACGTCAGACCGTTTGAAAGCTCTACATCTCCCCGTCCCAACAAGGCCTGTCGTAGACCTGCTAAGTGGAGCAGTAAGCTTGAATCCAAGGTCACTGTCAAGTGATGAATTTTCGAAATTGTGCACATCCGCAATCGTCTTAACATTACAATGATCGCATATTTACTTTACTTAATCACAAGATAGCAAAGTCATATATTTTTGAAAAGCTTATTTTGTCTCCATTAACTTGAAGTACGATATGGTTGTGTTACCTGATATGGTACGAGTGGAGCTAAGGTCAAACATGGTCACCGTGAAATGAGGAATATTCGATTTTTTTGCAATGTCGCCAAAGTCATAACGTTACAATGACCCTACAACTGCTTCATTTATACGCACGTATCATACACTGTGTGAAATAACCATTTCTCTCCGTCAAAACTAGATATAACATGGAGCTGTCTGTTGTTGGAGCAGGTATGGAGCGACGATCAAACAGAGTCACCGTCAAGTGATAATTGTTTGAAATAGTGTCATCCCGCAAAACGTCATGCAATATAAATGGTTGCGTATATCTGATTTATCTATATATTCATGGCAATGTCATATACCGTTGGAAATACAACTGTCTCTCCGCAAACATTGGATACGACGGGGAGCTATCAAGTGGTGCCGTAGGTGTGGAGTGAAGGTTAAACAAGGTCACCATCAAACGACGAATGTTCAAACCTTTGCCACTCCGCAAAAGTTCTACATTTTCAATGGTTGTGTAGCTACTTTGTCTACAGACACTAGGCCATGTTACATACCGTTTGAAAGCGTATTGTATCCCCGTCAAGTATTGAGTTGTAAAGTGGTGCTCTAACTGTGGAGTGAAGGTTAAACAAGGTCAACGTCAAAAGATGAATTTTCGAAATTATGCCTTTCTGCGTATACTAGGTTAGCCAACATGTGATGTTATACTTTCAACTGTATTTTTTTAATAGCAGGAATTCATGCTAAATCCACCACATAAGGGATCAGAAAACTGGCGTATGTGGATGCCACCGTCGATTTTGAAGGTTGTTTGGGGGTCACAAACTCAAACGTGTGTCAAAATAGTTTTATTAATTAATTGACATCTTCTTGTACACACTGTTGCATAAACCAATTATGTTATGATTTGTACATGTATTGTCTGTTGACTTTTGAATTTTCTCATAAATATATGGGATAATCAAATATAAAAACGTGATTTTCTCAAATGTGTTTATCGCGTAGACCAAAGTTGTTTACACACCCAATTATTCTTTGTAAGCCTGTTTGTACATATTCCAGTTGATATAATATGCATATTATGTATTACTACTCATGCATTTGGTCATTGACATGACGTATAAGTCAAAGAACTTGCCCAAAATGTAGTTAGGATGTCGAAGAAGAGAGGTGGCAATCGCAGATTAGAACTTTACTCGTAACGCAGTCTGACAACTGTCAGATGTTTTGAGGAACGAGACAATTCAATATATCATGGAGGAATCCAAATTTCAGGATCTGATTTGACCATCGTGGAAACTATGGAGATCATGCCGGACATCATCAGGGCTGAGCATATTGGCGGCTATGTAGAACCTTTCGCTGTATTTATACATTTATGTATGATCAGTGCGTCATGAAACCGTGTAGTTTCTTCAACCAGTCGTTGCTTCACGGTGCATGATGATAGCCTACTGTGTTTTTGTCCTTATCTGTTAGATGAGTTGATTATTGACCACGTCACTTGGAGCAGAATATTTCGTTGCCATAAGTACTAAAAGCATGTCGTTACTCTGTGTGTCAATCCGGTTTCTGTCATACACACACTTAACAGGAAAGCAACTCTGTCAACAGGGAGCAAAAACAGTGGTTAAACGGCCACCACTCTTGCGTCCGTGACCATCGCTCCCACCTGTAAGTCAGTATTTCCATATTCACCGTCAGTTCCTCTGAACACACCGATACCTTTGTGACAAGCTTCTATTGGTCATCAGCATCACGCTTCCATGCTTCATCCGTGGCGGATACCATCTTCTTCGTTGTCCTCCATATTGAAGAGGGTGAAGAGGGGGCATCTTGAGTACTGTGACATTCGTAATCGTTCTGACCATGTGACGCAACACGTATATCTGGCTTGATCGTCCCTTGTAAGGCCGATGGTGCCATTATGCATCTTGTATAATCTATAAATCAATTCAGTTGGCTGATCAGCTGGAATTTGGTTGATGTGCCTTTTGGTTTCTGCCAGAGAGACTGTTCTCCATCAGGATGGCATAGTTTGTATGATCGTAGATGTATAATTCCAGCGAAAGATTATACAGTGTATATAGCTGCCAAGCGTCTCAGCCTTGATGATGTCCAGCATAATACCCATAGTTTCCATGTATCCTGAAATTTGGATTCCACCTTGAGATATTGACTTGTGTCGTTCCTTAAAACATCCGACAGTTGGTCGACTGTGTTGCGAGTAGAGTTCTAATCTGCGATTGCCACCTCTCTTCTTCAACATCCTAACTACATTTTGGGCAAGTTCTTTGTCTTTCACGTCATGTTAATGACCAAATGCATGAGTAGTATTAACTATTGTGCATATTGTATCAACAGGAATATATACAAACAGGCTTACAAAGAATAATTGGGTGTGTAAACAACTTTGGTGTAAGCGATAAACACATTTGAGAAGATCACGTTTTTATGTTAGATTATCCCATATATGTATGAGTAAATTCAAAGTTCAACACCAGATAACACAAATAATACATGTTCGTATCCTAAAATATTTGGTTTTATGCAACGGTGTACAAGAAGATATCAATTAATTAATAAAAATATGTTGATACAAGTTCGAGACATTCAAATAACCTTCAAAATCGAGGGTGGCATCCACACACATATTTTCTTATCCCTTGCGTGATGGATCTAGCATGAATTCCTGCCATTAAAAAAAACTGCAGTTAAAAGTATAACATCACATGTTGGCTAACATACTATCTGAGGTATAATTTCGAAAATTCATCTTTTGACGGTGACCTTGTTTTACTTGCAGTCCACAGTTAGTGCACCACGACACAACTCCATGCCATACGACGGGGATACAATACGCTTTCAAACGGTATGTAACACGGCCTAGTATATGTAGATAAAGTAGCTACGCAACTATTGCAAGTGTACAACTCTTTTATGGAGTGGCTTAGTGTTGATCATTCGTCGTTTGATGGTGACCTTGTTTAACCTTCACTCCACACCTACTGCACCACTTGATAGCTCCCCGTCGTATCCAATGTTTGCGGGGAGACAGTTGTCTTTCCAAAGGTATACGACGTTGCCATGAATAGATAGATAACTCAGATATACACAACCATTTATATTGTATGACGTTTGCGAGATGACACTATTTCAAACAATTATCACTTGACGGTGACTCTGTTTGATCGTCGCTCCATACCTACTCCAACAACAGACAGCTCCATGTTATATCTAGTTTTGACGGAGAGAAATGGTTCTTTCACACAGTGTATGATACCTGCATGTACATGAAGTAGTTTGCAGGGTCAATGTAACGTTGACTTTCGCGGCATTGCAAAAAACGAATATTCATCATTTCACGGTGACGTTGTTTGACCTTAGCTCCACTCGTACCATACCAGATAATACCTCCATGTCGTACCTCAGTTTGACGGGGAGACAGTCAACTTTCCAAAAAGATAAGACCTGGCCATCTTGTAATTAAGCGTCCATTGTAAGGTTAAGACGATTGCGGAAGTGCACTATTTCGAAAATTCATCATTTGACGGTGACCTTGTTTGACCTCGGATTCACGCATACTGCACCACTTGGCAGTTCTACGTCAGGCCTCTTTAGGACGGGAAGATGTTGAGCTTTCAAATGATATAATATTTGGGTGTATGTATGGGGGGCATTTAAACTTTTGGGGATTTGCCGATCGCCTATTTGCAACACTTCTTGGAAGCCACACGCTACATGCGTATTTGAATTATACACAGTCATAACGCTGTCAGTGAGTTGTTTTAACATGTCTGGAAATAACTTTTTTGGTCCGTCTAGTGTTACCCGATACCACAAGAGTAGACGGTTTAAGAACGCCAGTGGATGACTTATACATTCGTTAGAACTGACCGCAGGTAGCGACTAATGACCTTTCGTGAACTAGTAAGTTTAATTACGTTTATAATTAAAACAGCGGACAAGTATTTTTGGCTGGTGTCCACTGCATAGTTGCAAATGCTGTCGCATTTGGCTGGTGATACGTCCTACAACTATTGAAACGCACTTCTGTTTGAAAGTAGAAACTCTTTATCGTGTTCGAGGTGTACTTTTCACAATTGTTCACAACCTGTGTCATTCAATCGTGTGATCGTGCGAGGAACCGACTGTGCGAGTCCCGCCGTGGATATGGGACCACCATTCCGTCGGCGTCTCATGAGTCCATACAACAGTTCATACATTACAACCAGCGCGAGATAGTTTATTCCCCAGCTCGTAATGTCGACCAGCCGATGTTCAAAGTTCAATCACAACAATAAATGTTTCCTTCATATCAAGTACAAAAGGTATCGGTATGTAGTCTGCCAGCAAGATTGAATGAACTAGATCTTGGTCACACAACAAACATCACTCATTAAAAAAAACTTCTTGTCAAATCCTAGCACACACTCTTCGTAGACCGTGTATGACACGACGCCTTTAGATGGTTTCGTTTCCCTGTGTGACTGCTTGTACCCCGTGTATGATGCCACTGAATGGTCAGTGTTTTACTGAACTGTGCAGGTACTTCACAGCTGCAAGTTGGTGTTTTGTCTTGTGGACAGAATGTAGAAGTTATGACAAGACGTAATCGTTATAAACCAGTCTGATACAATCGAAAACCAAACATCACAATGAGGTGAGTCAACAGCATGCTTGTTTAAATCTGTCTAATTATGTCCATCAAAGAAAATGGTTTAATTCTCAGTCGTAACAAATCCAGATTAATACATCGTTGCTGTCCTTGAAGAATTACACAACACAAGACATCTAAATACCAAAGCATCAAACACAACAATGCGCAGCAACACGTTGTAATTAAACAAGTGGCAAAAGCAGTATATATTATTGTTTGCAGTAGTACAATCAGTTTCTTGGTTTGTATAGCCTGACAATGAACAAACGAGCAAACCAGACATGGAACACGACAGGTAACCAACACAAAATGATGCAGTTTGTTTAGTGACAGCATAATCGTAACATAATTAGTCTATGTAGCTCAGGTGTGTTTGCAAACATGATTTATGCATCCCTTTGTAAGCAGTGCCACAATAAACAAGAGAATAATTTACAAATACATTTGTAAACATTCAGACACTGTATAAGCAGCAACTTCAATACATGATAATCCATAGCGTTATGCAAAGGAAGTTCCATACAAAGCATGCACATGCTTTAACATGGTTGCAAAATTAAGATCCAGTACCCAAAATAGGACAATTTCTGGAAATTTCCTTTAGTACATTTATTTGGAATTACTGACACTGTCGTCATCACAAAGCAAATCAAGGTCTATGCCTGAAGTGGTGACCCATGACCTATTATGTAACATTCTACCCGTTTATAATATCAGCGCATCTCCTTACCACTTAATGTACCAGGTACTGCAACACGCAATTTTCACACAACAGTAGATCATGACTAGGCAGAAGATTCTCATTAATTAATCTAACTAAACACTAAATTGCCCATACACATTATCTAAACATGAGAGTTTGTGCACACATGCTGCACTATTAGTACGAAAGCGAAAGTTTGCAGAAACATTAAATAATGGTTATTGACCTCCCATTGCAAATATGAACCTACCATTAGGCAGTCACATTTGCAAGAAGAAACCCTTTAGAACCACACAACTATAATGATTACTTGGCAAGAAAACATACCCTGATCCACAATCTCTTAGTTGGACAACTGTTATTCAACCTTCAAAGCTATCGCAGAATGACATAGCAAGAATACACAATTTCCACACACACCAACCAACACAGTTAGCACCAGAGAACAACGAGTACCGGTAGATGCACTTCCACGCACAATTCTCATTATGATGGTAAATCTTTTTACAACAAGCTCTGGAATGGGTCATACTAGAATTCTTCTTTGGTGCATTTCATACAAGGCTAAACCAATTGCTTAATTCACATTCTATACCAATTTTGAGTTTAACCCATTAATTATTAGAGCTTAGATTTCCAAGGAATGTGGCACTACACGATGTATATATATTTTCGTATTGTATATTTCATTCTGTGAAATACTTGTGCCAACTGTTTAATTAAGATTTTCTGTATTGCAAAATTTAGATTAAATCAATGTTGTGTTGAATTACCAAAGGAGGTGCCATTTACCTTATTAGCTTAAATTCATAAACGGTTTAACCTCAAACATGATCGACACTGCAGAATGCAATCTGTTCCTTTATAAGTTATGCCAAGTTTACAATTACAACAACAGGTCACCGGCAAAAACATTTAAACAGCACATACATAACAGAATAGTACAAAAGGACAAGAAACCACACAATATCAACTTGTAAGCTGCACAGACAACGTTGCCAAGCAAACGGCAAAATAACTTACGACTACATCAGATCTAAGGAAACAGAGAACCAGATGGTTGGCATTAATGCCTCATGATGTCATTGTTAGTCATGATTTCATCACAACTGTCTACACTAGGTACAGGCAATGTCACACTACTACCGTGACAAATGACACAGCACTATCATATAACTTTGTCACAACAATATTACAACTTTATCATATTGAATTACAATATTGTCGTGACTGTCACAGGTGTTGCCACTCTCATGGTTCTGTCATGACGCTGTCACAGCTGCGTCACTGTTACGCTTATTTCGTCACAGCATGCATGGCGTGTGCAAGATATTCAACGTTCTTGGAAGTGACTCCAGCGACAGAGATGCGACCGTCCTTGGTTAGGTAGATCGAGAAGTCTTTAGTCATTTTCTCGACCTGCATAAACGCAAGAAGAATTTGGATTTTACACAAATGTTACAATCTAGGTCCAATTATCTAACAAATATTTATTTGTACACTACTGATTTTGTTTTGGAAAACTGTATCTATATGTTAGTCGTGGGTTATGGTTAGGTTAGAACAAACATACAGGCAACAGAAGAGCAACAGCTGAGAAGGCAATCAATAACTACCTGTAGTTAGACTACGTATATTTTAAATAGTTCAGATAATTATCTTTTTTTACTTATTGCAGACAAGTTTGATTGCAGTCATCTGACACACCATGTCTTGCCAGTGCAATGATAATTAGGGATTCTGTGTTAAAATACTATAATTGTGATTTTTTTTAATATTTTTTTTATCATATTACACAATAAAACTACATATGTTCTAACATCTTGATCATGCAACTGTTCTTTAATAAAACAATTTCTTTTAACAATTATATTTGTTTAAATTAAAATATGTTATCAAGATGCTAAGAATAGTCATTATCAAATGCTTCACAACTTTTGGTATGCAATTCTTTGACAGATCTGTTACAAATAATTAAATAACAATATTAAGAAGTTCAATCTGGCAAAGAAACCAATGTCTTTGGATACTGAAAACATTAATTTATTAAAATACAATTTTTTGGGTAAAAATATGCAAAAATCTACTGTTAGCCTTCCAAAGTATCTGCATTTGTTAGAAAAAACTTGTACCTGATCTTTGTTGAGTCCGGTGAAGCAGAACATGCCGATCTGATCGGTGATGTGTGCCCAGTTCTTTGTCGATCCTTCCTTCTTTAAGTTCTCTGTCAGCTTTGTGCGCATTGATATGATCCGGTCTGCCATTCCTTTCACATCCACCAACCTGGAACCAGCAAAATTAACAATATCAAGGTCCAGAGCTGAAACCCATGATGGCAGGTGGACATGGTAACCTTTGACTTATCCAGAGTCCAGCTGTTATATCTATGTGTAATCCACCCATGCAAGGTGTCTGTTGATTTTGTGTAAAGATATTCATTGTGCAAGCACTTACACAACCAGAAGATAATCTGTTCCATTAATCTATAATTTAATAGAGAATACTTTCTTATATCTAGTCTACATTGTTCCTACATGTTACTTTGTGTCCTCTAGTTACTCTACCTAAATGAGAAAAAATATTTCTTTCAATGTTTTCATAACCATTCCATATCTTTTTATCTGAACTCCTCTTAATCTACCTTGTCTGTAGGGTAGTTAAACCACAATCTTCTTTTATGTTTTTTCACAACTCTGGTTTCTCAGTTCTGGAACCATTTTAGTTATTCTTTTCCGTTCTCTGTATTCATTGTCGAGTTCCTATGTTCTTCTTACGATATGGTTTAAATGCATGTAGGCCATACCATATATGTAACATGACACAGTCCTTAAAACTTGAAGAACACAGAGAATATGTGAACACATACCACTTGCTTCGAAGGCTGGGGTCACCCAGTATTATCTGCACGACCCTCGCCCCGTTGATGGGAGGGTTTGAGTACATCGGGCGTACGATGATCTTGATCTGAGACATGACACGCTCCTTCTCTTCCGCCGAGTCACAGATGACAGTGAAGGCTCCGGCTCTCTCGCCTGTCACACAAAGGTCAATGGGTCAAACAGATTCACCTCTCAAAACAATGGCATAAAGCTTGTACAACTATCTTGGATAACAATTTAGTTGTGTACAGTTTGTACTAATACTCCCATGTGAGTCTACACTGTAGCTGTTCGCGGAAATAAGAAGTACGTTATGTATACCATAGCTAATGCTCTCATACATTTCTTATAACTACAAGATCAATAAAGTAAAGGAACCAATTTAATACTGTCACCATTACACAGGCCTCAACATTAATACTGGCCCGATGGCCCGGCGCCTTTTTTGAAGCTGTCGGGCCAGTTCTGGCCACCAGTTCTTATATTTTACTGGCCCAACGGGCCACTGGTTTCCGGTTCTCGAATGCTGCCGAGATGATGCGGCGGTCACGACACGACCGCATCGGTTATCAGATGCAGTTTGCCAGAATTCTTAGACGCGACTCAGTTATAGGACATTGTAAACATAACGTAGATACTAATTCTGATCAATAATTAGTCCAAACTCCAACACTTATCATGCGGACGACGGCGTGCAAAGCCATCGAATAGATTTTCTAACCACCGGCAGCACAGGTTTTTATGATGAGACGCCACAAGTCCTGCCGCGTCCCTTGGACACACTTAGTACAGTGGTTGGAAGCTGCCTCGACTTTAGAATTACGCACGCTTTTTCTTTTCTATATAGAAAGGAATACAGCTTAAATCCAAATGTAACTAGTGGCTAAAGTGACAGAAACCAAATGTAATGCTGCGTCAGCAAGGGCAAGGTGAAGGCCACCTATTTAGGATGGTGCCATCTAGCGAATGAACTGTGAAATAGTCTAATGCCTTGATTTAAATGAAAGCAGCGTCAACTCAACTACCGACTCGGACTGACTAGCTGTCGTCACACTGGCCACACTTTATTTAAACTTAGCAAATAATGTATATGCATCTGAGTACACACTTGAACAAGATTACAATATTGTTAGCATTGGACATCTCACTTTGAACAATCAATGTGTATAGTAACCGAGGAAAGGAGACTGAGAGGAGGGAAGGTGATCGGAGGGGAAGAAAGTGGAGGATCGACGGCAGGAAATGTGACAGGTGTGAAGGTGGCAGGAGAGAAAGTGACCGTAGAGAAAGAGGTAGGAGGGAAAAAGAGACGGGAGAGGAGAGAAGGAAATGCAATGGGAGGAAAGATAACGGGAAGAAAGGAAGTGAGAGTACATGTGACAGAAGAGAAGTCGGGAGGGACGATGACAGGAAGAAAGGTGACAAGAGAAACAGCGTCAGGAAAGAATGGAACGGACGAGATTGTGACGGGAGAGCAGAAGACAGGGGAACAAGATTACAACCAGACAGATGCAAACCGTAGAAAGAGCTACACTGAGGCAGTGATTGAGGGGGCAATGAGGAAAGAGAGGGTGTTTATGGGCGATTCGATTATGAGAAAGACAGATAAGACTCTAAGCGAGGGGGAGGACGTCGTTGTTTGTCTACCGGGGGCTAGGATAGAACATGTAACTGAAAGGGTAGAGAAGGTACTGGGGCATGGCAAGGGAGGGTCTATACTAGTACATGTAGGGACAAATAACGCAGAGAGGGAGGGAACAACTGGGATAGTTCAGAAGTACAGACAGTTAGTGAAGAAGTTAAAGAAGACAAGAGTAGAACAGATTATCCTCTCAGGAATTTTGCCAGTAATGGGAGGAAGGGGGCCGACATATAGAAACTGTAAGAGGATGGCGATCAACGCATTAGTTGAGCAGATGTGTAAAGAAGAGGGGGTGGGATTCGTAGATTTATGGGGATACTTTGTTGGGAGGGAAGATATGTACATGAGAGATGGCCTACATCTAAGTGGAAAGGGGGCAGCAGTTTTCTCAGAGAACTTGCTGCAATCTGTTGACAGTGGGACAGGCTGCATCTATTTAAACTAGATTCGCAGGGGGGATTCACAGAGAAGCCTGAAACTGGAGGCATAGATAAAGACAGCAGAAATAAATCGGCAAAGAACAGCCTGGAAAACTGTTCTGAATCAGGATATAAATGCATTTGTTTAAATGCAAGGAGCATAGTAAACAAAAGAAGTGAACTAAACATTATGGTAGAAGATATTGACCCTCACATAATAGGTATAACCGAATCGTGGGCCACCACTGACATATCAGATGCCGAATTGGGACTAACAGGATATGTAATGTTTAGGAAAGATAGAATAGGAAGAAAGGGAGGTGGAGTTATTTTATATATTAAAGAATCTATCCAGGCTTATGAAATAAAATTAGAAAGAGAAGCAGATTGCGAAGAAGCTGTTTGGTGTAACATAGTTACAGGAAACTCAACGTTAACAGTTGGGTTAGTTTATCGAAGTCCAAACATAAGCATAGAAGAGAATGAAAAAATACAAAACGCTATAAGGGAAGTAAGCAAACGGAACTGTATTATTATGGGGGACTTTAACCATGGGCATATACAATGGAAATCTCTACAGAGTATGGGGAGTGAGGACCACAAGTTTTTAGTTTTAGTACAAGATAGTTTCCTTTCTCAACATGTGCTAGAACCAACCAGGGGAGAGAATGTGTTAGACTTAGTTTTGTCCTCACAGAAAGAATTAGTTGACAATGTCAAGATATGTGAGCCACTGGGGAGTAGTGATCACAACCAGATACATTTTACCATCAAAGTAAAATCAGAAAGGAATAGTAAAAAGCAGTATAGGAGAAATTTCCACAAAGGAAGGTATAAGGACATGAGGAAATATTTAGCAAAGATAGACTGGAATAACACACTGAAGAATAAGACAGCAACCGAATGCTGGAATATCTGAAATAGTGAAATTAAGTGCATAGTCGATAAATTTGTACCTTTCAAAAAACAAGGGAAACGGTCTAAAAAGAAACACTTATCGAAAGAAGCCATTAGAAAAATTAAGTATAAACAAATGATGTGGAAGTCATATAGATGTACTGGAAATGATGAAGACTACAACATTTATAAAGAAGCACTTAATCAAGCTACAGCTGAAATTAGAAATTCAAAGAGAAGCTATGAAAAAAAATTAGCTAGTAATATAAAACATGACAGTAAGAGTTTTTATGCGTATATTCGAAGCAAACAGAAAGTTCAGGATAAGGTCGGTCCTCTAGAAGATAGTGCTGGAAATACAATATCAGAGGGATTCTTAATGGCAGAAGACCTGAATGAGTATTTTAGTTCAGTGTTTACCAGGGAAGATATTAGTTCACTGCCAGTACCAGAGGCTAAGTTCAAGGGGGCAGATTCAGACTATTTAGGACAGTTAGTTGTAACCTCGGAAATGGTAGCTAAGAAAATAAGGGCTATGAAGGATAATAAATCACCTGGAGTGGACGGGATTCCGCCCAAACTACTATTGGAAATTGTAGAACAAATTAGCGCACCGCTTGCAACAGTTTTCAATTTGTCATTAGAAGAGGGAGTGGTTCCTTTAGAATGGAAAGAGGCAAACATTATACCGTTATTTAAAAAAGGTTCGAGAAACAAGTCAGAGAACTATAGACCAGTGAGTTTAACATCAGTGATTTGCAAATTATTAGAAAGACTAATTAAAGATCACATGGTGGATTTTCTTGTTAAACATAACTTGATAAACCCATCTCAACATGGGTTTTTAAAAGCGAGGTCATGCTTAACAAATATGTTATGTTTTTTGGAAGACATCATTAGGTGGGTAGATGAGGGGTCACCAGTAGATATCATCTATTTAGATTTTCAAAAAGCTTTCGACAAAGTACCACATCAAAGATTACTCCTTAAGCTAAAGGCCCATGGCATAGGAAATGGTATAATAAACTGGATAGAAAAATGGCTGAATGACAGAAGACAACGTGTAGTAGTTGATGGGGAGGCTTCAAACTGGAAATCGGTATTGAGTGGGGTACCACAGGGATCAGTACTAGGACCTATATTATTCTTAATATATATCAACGATTTGGACGATGATATAACAAGCAAGGTGTTGAAATTTGCGGATGATACAAAAGTGTTTAGAAGGATTAAAAGTGATGGAGACAGACAGCATTTACAAGATGATCTTGATAGGTTGATCAAATGGTCTGAAAAGTGGCAAATGCTGTTCAATTTTGGGAAATGTAAATGCCTCCACACAGGTCATGGGAATGAAGAGGTAAAATATAAAATGGGGGGTACTGTTCTAAGTACTACTGTAAAAGAAAAGGACTTAGGGTTAACCATTAGTGCTGATATGAAGGTTTCAGAGCAGTGCGGAATTGCAGCGTCAAAGGGAAATCAAATCCTTGGATTAATTAGGCGAAATATAGCGTATAAGAAAAAAGAATTAATAGTACCGCTGTACAAAACAATAGTGAGGCCTCATTTAGAATATTGTATACAAGCATGGAGGCCATATCGCAAGAAGGACATAGATATGCTAGAAAGAGTACAGAGGAGAGCGACTAAAATGATACCAAATCTGAGGGATCTTAGTTACGAAATACGCCTAAAAGAATGTGGTTTAACAACACTAGAGACCAGGAGATTGAGAGGAGATCACATAGAAGTGTTTAAAATATTGAATGGTTATGAAAATATTGATAGAAACATTTTTTTCTCAGTTAAGAAAGATAGAAGGACCAGAGGACATGAAGCTACATTAGTAAAGGAGCAGTGTAGATTAGATATAAGAAAGTTCTCATTCTCACAAAGGACTGTAAATGAATGGAACAGATTATCTCCTGATTGTGTTGGTGCTAGTAGCGTGAATGTTTAAAAATAAAATCGACACACACCTTAAAAAGGCGGGATACATGTAGATAAAAAGTATTGGACTCTCGATAAGCCAAAAGGCTTCCTTGTCCAACTGCCATCCAGAGTAATTTTCTGGATGGCAATCTTGTTAAATCTTGTTAAACTTCTAACAACTTTGTTGATAAAATTATTAAAAAAAAGACTAATAATGTTTGCACCTCAAAATGAGCGTATTTTTTTACGGTAACACAAAATCTGGGCCAGTAACTTTCACAGGCAGGCCACTAACTTTTCAAATCTACTGGCCACCTGGGCCAGTGGATTCAAAACCTTAATGTCAAGGCCTGTTACAGTATTTTAAAGTTAAACACA
Organism: Escarpia spicata; assembly: GCA_963995525.1. Classification (NCBI taxonomy): domain Eukaryota; kingdom Metazoa; phylum Annelida; class Polychaeta; order Sabellida; family Siboglinidae; genus Escarpia; species Escarpia spicata. The sequence goes on along the minus strand of OZ023214.1, from coordinate 10,484,124 downwards.
TGCATGACCATTTAATTTCTACTGTTGTCAATTACAGCATTGCATGCAGCAGATAGTTTTAACATAACTCCAGTAGTGCCACCTGGGGATTGACTGACAACTCACTGAAAAAAGTAAAAAACTCAACATTATATCTACCATTGTGTTTTCATCTGGTAGATGAGAAGAAAATGATCCAAGGAAGTGAAGCGCCTGAGGGGAGATACACTTACAATGATCCAAGGAAGTGAACAAGCCTAGAAAGAGGAGAGTGCACATCAGTGCCTGAGGGGAGATACACTTACAATGATCCACAGAAGTGAAGAAGCATAGAAAGAGGGGAGTGGACATCAGTGCCTGATGGGAGATACACTTACAATGATCCACGGAAGTGAAGAAGCATAGAAAGAGGGAAGTGGACATCAGTGCCTGAGGGGAGACACACTTACAGTGATCCAAGGAAGTCAACAAGCCTAGAAAGAGGCGAGTGGACATCAGTACCTGAGGAGAGATACATTTACAATGATCCAAGGAAGTGAACAAGCCTAGAAAGAGGCGAGTGGACATCAGCACCTGAGGGGAGATACATTTACAATGATCCAAGGAAGTGAACAAGCATAGAAAGAGGCAAGTGGACATCAGCACCTGAGGGGAGATACATTTACAATGATCCAAGGAAGTGAACAAGCATAGAAAGAGGCAAGTGGACATCAGTACCTGAGGGGAGATACACTTACAATGATCCAAGGAAGTGAACAAGCATAGAAAGAGGCGAATGGACATCAGCACCTGAGGGGAAATACATTTACAATGATCCAAGGAAGTGAACAAGCATAGAAAGAGGCGAGTGGACATCAGTGCCTGAGGGGAGATACACTTACAATGATCCATGGAAATGAACAAGCATAGAAAGAGGCGAGCGGACATCAGCACCTGAGGGGAGATACACTTACAATGATCCAAGGAAGTGAACAAGCATAGAAAGAGGCGAGCGGATATCAGCACCTGAGGGGAGATACACTTACAATGATCCAAGGAAGTGAACAAGCATAGAAAGAGGCAAGTGGACATCAGCACCTGAGGGGGGATACACTTACAATGATCCAAGGAAGTGAACAAGCATAGAAAGAGGCGAGCGGATATCAGCACCTGAGGGGAGATACACTTACAATGATCCAAGGAAGTGAACAAGCATAGAAAGAGGCAAGTGGACATCAGCACCTGAGGGGAGATACATTTACAATGATCCAAGGAAGTGAACAAGCATAGAAAGAGGCAAGTGGACATCAGTGCCTGAGGGGAGACACACTTACAATGATCCAAGGAAGTGAACAAGCATAGAAAGAGGCGAGTGGACATCAGCACCTGAGGGGAAATACATTTACAAAGATCCAAGGAAGTGAACAAGCATAGAAAGAGGCGAATGGAAATCAGCACCTGAGGTGAGATACACTTACAATGATCCAAGGAAGTGAACAAGCATAGAAAGAGGCGAGTGGACATCAGTGCCTGAGGGGAGATACAATTACAATGATCCAAGGAAGTGAACAAGCATAGAAAGAGGCGAGCGGACATCAGCACCTGAGGGGAGATACACTTACAATGATCCAAGGAAGTGAACAAGCATAGAAAGAGGCGAGCGGACATCAGCACCTGAGGAGGGATACACTTACAATGATCCAAGGAAGTGAACAAGCATAGAAAGAGGTGAGCGGATATCAGCACCTGAGGGGAGATATACTTACAATGATCCAAGGAAGTGAACAAGCATAGAAAGAGGCAAGTGGACATCAGCACCTGAGGGGAGATACAATTACAATGATCCAAGGAAGTGAACAAGCATAGAAAGAGGCAAGTGGACATCAGTGCCTGAGGGGAAATACATTTACAATGATCCAAGGAAGTGAACAAGCATAGAAAGAGGCGAATGGAAATCAGCACCTGAGGTGAGATACACTTACAATGATCCAAGGAAGTGAACAAGCATAGAAAGAGGTGAGTGGACATCAGCACCTGAGGGGAGATAAACTTACAATGATCCAAGGAAGTGAACAAGCCTAGAAAGAGGCGAGTGGACATCAGCACCTGAGGGGAGATACATTTACAATGTTCCAAGGAAGTGAACAAGCCTAGAAAGAGACGAGCGGACATCAGCACCTGAGGGGGGATACACTTACAATGATCCAAGGAAGTGAACAAGCATAGAAAGAGGTGAGCGGATATCAGCACCTGAGGGGAGATATACTTACAATGATCCAAGGAAGTGAACAAGCATAGAAAGAGGCAAGTGGACATCAGCACCTGAGGGGAGATACAATTACAATGATCCAAGGAAGTGAACAATCCTAGAAAGAGGCGAGTGGAAATCAGCACCTGAGGGGAGATACATTTACAATGATCCAAGGAAGTGAACAAGCATAGAAAGAGGCAAGTGGACATCAGTGCCTGAGGGGAAATACATTTACAATGATCCAAGGAAGCGAACAAGCATAGAAACAGGCGAATGGAAATCAGCACCTGAGGTGAGATACACTTACAATGATCCAAGGAAGTGAACAAGCATAGAAAGAGGTGAGTGGACATCAGCACCTGAGGGGAGATAAACTTACAATGATCCAAGGAAGTGAACAAGCCTAGAAAGAGACGAGCGGACATCAGCACCTGAGGGGAGATACACTTACAATGATCCAAGGAAAGTGAACAAGCCTAGAAAGAGGCGAGTGGACATCAGTGCCTGAGAGGAGATACACTTACAATCATCAAAAGTTAGCATATTGATATATCAATTTTTTCAATGCAATAATTCTATATTTACCGTAGAGTCCCATGTTCTTGGCAAACGACTGCGCCAACAACACTTGGTGGCCGTCCTCGACAAACTGCCGCAGAGCAAACGCGTCTTTGTCAATGTTTCCGCTGGCAAAGCCCTGGTAAGCCATATCAAAGAACGGCAAAAGGTTTTTCTTCTTGATAAGACTGCTCAACTCCTTCCACTGTTCCGGCTGTAAGGAAACACTTATGTTGGACAATACGCAGAAGAAATAACAGAACTCAGATAGACATCAACAAATTCTCACATTTCCAAAGTTAATCTCAAAGAATGGTGCCATTACTAATAGAAAACTGGGGCAGCTAAAGGATTTAGGCCTTACAGAATAACATTTGTTTTGGTGACCCAACTGATCCCATTAAATGTAACCAACCCTAGAAGTTATTGACTTGATAAGGAAAATAAATAGTTTATTTGCAATCCTAAGTAAATACATGCGCAAGGAAAAACTGAAATCTTTACCACCTGACACAATCTCTGTCAAAATACTAGAAACGTCTTACTCATATTGGTCTGAAGAAATTCTGGTTGTCGTCCTCTTTAGAAACCTATGTCTTTTTCATAAATTGTCTTGCTGCTGACTGAATGATCTCGCTTTATTGAATCACACCCAATGTTATTTATTGATCACTGGTGTCTTACAAAACTGACATGTAATAGTGTTCTGACTGAACTACCCCCCCCCATGCCTGTACTAGAACCACATCAGATCTTTTCAAATCTGTTGGCACTACGTACACTGAATACTCTAGTAAACAAAAGTATAATTACATAAAAATATTCCTTTCACCTTAACTAATTACATGGGTTTAATCATAACAATTACATAATCTTGTAATGAAAACTGACTAAGTAAGAGTATGACTGGAAGTTGTAGATGACAACTACAATCATGACTAAAACATGACAACAACCCAAGTGAGCATGCAAGTATTTGTGAGAGAAAGCGCCTCACCCTGGGGTCAACTCCAGTGGGGTTGTGAGCACACGCATGAAGCAGGATCACTGAACACTCTGGAATTTTCTGCAAACACAAAATGTTAAAATAAACTACACTAGTCATGTATAAGACAATGCAGTTGTTCTTTCGTTCACAAGGCATTCGCACACCAGCTCACCGATTGTAGCGCCATCTAACGTATGATTACAGCAATAGGGTACATGTGGCGCCACATAGCTTACAAATGTAGATACAGCAATATGAAAAACCTGTTTTGAACACCACACTTGCCAAACATTGCACGTATGTCCCTCATCCAAACTACACTGTTGGCACAGACGTAACCCTGGCACAGTAATGACCTGTAGAGCAGTGTCAGAAATGCATCTAATTTCACTCATGATGCTTTTCACCGTTATTTGTGCCATGAAACACTTACGTACAACACATTTTTGGGACAAAATTATCATTGTGGAATATGTACATGGAAAGGCAGCGCACCGAAATGTCTTCCATTGCGCCTTTGAAGTCAAAGCCACAGTTGCTGGGTTCATAGTAGCGGTACTGCTTCACATCCAGGCCAGACGTCCTACAAGTCGTAGTTAATAAGTCATGACATACAGACAGTAAGTGACGTGATTAAAATGATTTTGAAACTGAATGCATTTTTCATTCAATAAGAAAACAAAGTTTTATATTGCCACCATGCAGATAGAAATGGCTTTATGTGCAATGACATTTAATTATCCCAAAATAGACAATATCGTGTATATGTCAGTACCATTGCATCTACTTAATTCAATAATGTTTCGGAAACAGTGGGATATCTAAATTTAGCAACTGAACTTTGAACTACTTTTTACATACTGTAAAGTCAACTGCAGCCTGTTAATTGCCACAAAGGCTGTCCACTTGGCATAGATTACCTAACCTCTTTAACGCAACAAGAGTTGAATAAATGTAGGCAATAAAACTTTAATCAAGAAATGGTACCTACCGTATATTATTACACTGCAACAGTTGCTGTGGCTTTTCACCAGCCACATTAAGTCACATATAATAAACCTTGCCACTGCATTAAGCAATACTCTACATGCAGCACATTATATCAAGTAATAAAATCATACTGGAATATCTCGTTCTAGATTCAGATAAATAAAGTGATCTTACTTGAAGATGGGGGTGTGATTTCCCCAAGAGGGCGTGGGAATGTAGACAACCTTGTTTCCCTGGTGCCACTTGTTCTGTTTTCAACATAATACACATGAACAATACAATTTTACTAAGGAGTGGCCTAGACAATTTGCAAAGTCCAACAAAATGACCTACCCCCACTAACATGTTCAGAAATGGCTTCCAAAACTACATCCAATAGCCACTGGATTAAAATGCGACACAGTTGCCAATACATTGCCACTACACTGCCCTATTCCACAACTGCATCAATGCTGATATTCATTAATATATATTCCACCTGATGGGTGGCACCACTGTAGCAATTTATTTTCCCTGCAATGTATAGTGATGACCAAACCACAGACACACATTCACAATTCTGTATGTTTTTTGCATTTTCATGTTACCACCTTTGAACAAGATAAGATAAAATAATATCTACACAGTTTCAGGTAAAAGGGAGCACTAATACAAGTTAAATTCCATCTCTTACTTCGACTGCACTTCTGTCAGAGAATTATGTAATTTACTGTGTAAGAATTAGTAAATCCGTATCTGAGTTGAAATTTAAGAACTTTTTAATACCAATATTTCAAAACTGTCTAACCTTTTTCTTAAGACAAATATTCAATGTTAAATATGATACTCCGTGAAGTCTACCATTGCTGAATTATAGCCTATGACTGGGCATAGTTTGATGAAATTAAAATTAGCATAATTTTAAGACCTCAATTTTTTAAAACTCTTCACCTTAAACATGCAACAACCAACTTAAGACCTTGGCACACATCCTGGTATCATACTTGGCTGCACACAGAACCATTCGCCTTTCCACATAAGCCCCTAGTGAGTCAACACATGCCAGATGACTGCTGTGAAGATTAAGTGACGTTTTGTCACAGCTAATGGTACCGTAATCCCAAGGAACAACCCTTTCAGCGCTGCATCAACAAGACTTTGTTACATCAACAGTTTACATAACAAGTCACCACTAGTACTGAGAGTGTTTCTCCTGCTGCTGACTGACGTATGCCTTCTTGTCGATTCTTCCAGTTGGTTTACACCCATTTCGGCTACATGTTGCATGGTAACCCCAGTTGGTCTACTCCTGTTTGCAAAGTTACCCCAGTTGAAGGGGTAGGCTACTAACATAATGCTGGGGTGGGAATAGCTGTGGGATGCTAAGACCATTAATTAGGGACTCACTAATGACCAATTGCAATTAATAACAATCACTCAAAGTGCTTCATAACAATGACTAAATAATGGTTTTACTTCCTTTTGATGTGCACTTTCTGCTGCTACATATGAATTCTTGTTGAGCTATTACCACAGTAAATAAAAGACCAGTAGACCAGATGGGAAAAATAGAGTAGATGACATGGTTGTATAATAGATGACATGGTTGTATAATAGATGACATGGTTGTATAGTAGATGACATGGTTGTATAATAGATGACATGGTTGTATAATAGATGACATGGTTGTATAATAGATGACATGGTTGTATAATAGACGACATGGTTGTATAGTAGATGACATGGTTGTATAATAGATGACATGGTTGTATAATAGATGACATGGTTGTATAGTGGATGACATGGTTGTATAATAAATGACATGGTTGTATAGTAGATGACATGGTTGTATAATATATGACATGGTTGTATAGTAGATGACATGGTTGTATAATAGATGACATGGTTGTATAATAGATGACATGGTTGTGTAGTAGATGACATGGTTGTATAATAGATGACATGGTTGTATAGTAGATGACATGGTTGTATAACAAGTGTGTCTAAAACTGTTTTTGCACATCATACACCATGTTAATGTGAAATATACAAAGACACTGTATTTTACTACATACCAAGTAGGCAGCTCCAAGGTTTAGTGATCCTGTGCCAGAGATGCCCTGCACTGTGGCATTCTACAAACGCAGGTTCAGGATGCGTTACTGCCCTAACAAGCTCACACAATACAGATATTTCTTTGGCAAGTTGTGGCACCATATTCAAGTGATAATGTAAACAAACAAATGGTTCCAATTAGACACATCATATTATTGTCCCATCTAGTGATGCACTGTACTTGCACATTTTCTAATTGTTTAAAAGGTAAACAAAATGTGCAACAATAACTGGTGATTTTTAACAGTTTCTAATGTTTTCAACCTAATTTACTTTATAAGATTATGTTATGTTGTTGCATTTTCATCTGGAAATAAAACACTGACTGACTTGTGTACCAGGTTTTAAATTTTACAATGTGCCATCTATGAACTCTACTGACCCTGCCAGCCTTGATGACATCACCGCTGGTTCCAAATGCCAGCTCGGCTGACAGTCGGGTGAAGTCTGCCAAACCACTGATTGGACCATACTCATGGTCCAAACTCTGGGTGGCCATTTTCTTCTCAGCCTGGAATACACAGAACTCACTGGAATAAATGGTCAAAATTTATCAACAAGAACATATTACTATCATATATGGTGCAAGTAAAAATGACTTGACTCTCAGCCTCAGGTAACATGCGAACGTTGTTACCTGTCCTCACCTGTACACAACTGACTGATGATAGAATGTTTGCATATTTATTATTGTCCGGGTATTGTAGAAAATACAGAAAACATTAAAATAGATCACTAAAATCACAATAAATTTGTACTTGTCATGCACAAGCCACTAGAGGGCTTTCCATAGACTGATTTAAGGAAGTCACTGTTCTAATGAACATGTACAACCGTAAACAAATTAATGCTGGTATATAAAAAATAATCATCAGCTGGACTTCAGTCTGACGACGGCTGCGCTCTCACGTAGAAGCCTTAAGTATCTGGTCCTAAGCCATGTAGAGGAATGTGTATGTGACAAGAAATTATAAGCACAGTATAACAAAAATCAGCATTTCTTACAATATTACTTCTAAGGATCTGAAGGGTAAATATTTTAAATGTTGCCCCACCACTTCCATTTCAAACATACTAGTCTACCACGTATTAGTACATCTCCACATACTGCCACGCCAGTCAAACATAACTGTACAGTACAATGGATGGTGGAATGTCATTATACAACCGAGGCGAGGCGCTGTGTGTTTCTTACTGCTCATAGCTCACAGTGTTATTCTTACAACTTATTAGAAGCTGATGACTTTTGCATTGCCCAGAATAGCTACATCAATGCCACAGTGCAACAGAATGCACATTTAGAATCCAAGATGCAGGAAAGGTTCAACAGTAACTACAGCCGTGTTGTAAATTCATCTAATTGTTACATGTCGTAAGGATCACACTTCATCTAGATATGAGACATTGCTGTAAGCATAACATCATAATTCAATGACACTTAGTAAAAGACATTATGATGAGACAAAAACAAATTACGCAGGACAACGGGAGACACATTATTGAACTGAAAACTAAAGGGCAGACACTCCTTTGAGATTCAGATTGCGTTGTCATGTTAAGTGTTCAAACTTTTATTATTAATTTTAATCAAATAAAATAACCTTGTAATCTTATTTGCACTCCTGTCAGAGGCTAATCATTTCGGGATATTAAGTACTTTACATGCAGCTTCCTCAGCCATGATGCTGCAGTAACAGCCCTTAATTTAGTGATCACAACCCACCTCTCTGACAGTGGGCAGAACAAATGGTTTGCCGTTGTCATCGCGGTATGCCCCTACACCTAAGTTGATCTTGTTTGGGTTGTCACATTTCTTGAATGCCTCTGTGATGCCAAGGATAGCATCCGGAGGGCCCAGCTCCACACCAGACCACCATGACCTGAATACATTAAACAGCATTTAATGACAATATTTTAGCTTACCCTTAGGCTGTATTTGGATGTTGAGAAATTTTTATTTGGAAAAGGGTGATCTAATTAGTACATACACCATGTATTCACTCAGGCATAATTTAGTAAGTTATCAAAACTGTCTAATTATCTTCCTGTCCACAGTTTTGCTCATACACTAACTGAAAACTGACAACCTAAGCAGTTTCTCCAAAGTATAACAGGTAACAATTACCAGTAAAGAATAATTAGTTTTTGTTATGAACTTAAGTATATATTAATTAAGAAAAACATGTCAGAAATGGCACATTATAACTGTAAACAAAATCCAGAGAGGGACCAACCTGAGAGTTTCAGGTGAACTTACAAAATAACTTTACTTCAGTATTTGTATAGCATGACACTTAACAGCTAGATGTGTAACATATGCCTTGTTATAAATGATAATCTCATGATAGTTACTGATACACTGCACATAGCAGACAAATATATGACATGAGTTAATTAAACATGTTAACCTGGGAGTTACTCCTTAATGAGTCATAATGACACAGTATTTACTGACAAATAAGTTACAAATGCAAAAAACAAATTAATTCTTACAATGTTACCGGTAGTCACTTAACTAAATCAACTACCACTCACAGTGCGCCAACGCACTAGTGTCAATCAGTTTAAAGTTGCACTGAAGACGCATCTTTTCACATATTATTTTAAAGGGAATAAAAACATCTATGGCTTGAACTCATATTATATTACATCCTGCTATCTATTTCCATGTCCACCAAGCCAAACAAAATTCAATGAATTAGAAATTCCACATTTTATGCTGTGCATCCGGACATTTTCGAATATGCATATTTTTGGCGTGCTTTACGGGATGCCGATATGTGACGTCACATATGACCCATAGTCGCATCAGGCCGACCCTTTCCATGCATTCAAAGCATGTTTACAAGGACAGCTTTCGGATCGAAACGAACGTCAAAATGAGTTATTATGCGATATTCCTATGTAATACAAACACTAGTCATCATAGAGGAACAAGCAGTTATCTTACGGTTCCACATGAATCCAATTTTATTCAAAACAATGAATGCGAATGGGCCTACAAGTCGACTAGGTTTCGCTGAGCTTGGGCTCATTTTTAGAATAATTATATCGGATGCAATCAACGGGAGATAATCTACATCAATAAACATACATAACAAACATATATTGTATCCAGCTACAGAAAGTAACGTGTATAATCTTATAATATCACTAGAATATCGATGTATGAAGGAGGAGTTGTACAATTTATCATAACAACTTAAATCAGTCAGCAAATTTCTGTCGGTCCTGCTAGCTCATTTGGTAAAGGTGTTGGTTCCTTGGCATTTATTTTGTAATCGGGCGACGCCGGTTCGATCCCGATACCAAACCATTGACGTTTTAACACTTTTTTTTTAATGTTTTCACCAAGTAATATCAACCAAATCATTTTTATACATTTTTATGATGCACTGTTTGTAAATATTTTTAAAATTTTTGTAGTAATTATTTATTCGCCACAAAAATTAAAATATGGGAATTATATAACGATGTTTCTAAATTGTATTTATCCAAACAAATATAATGTAATGGATATAGAATGTATATATATATATTGTACTGTAATATATTGTAATTATATATGTGAAAACAAATGGTGATCTGTCTGGATAAATACAATTTAGAAACATCGTTATATATAATTACCATATTTTCATTTTTTGGCGAATAAATAATTACTACAAAAATATTTACACACAGTGCATCATAGTATAAAAATGATTTGGTTTATATTACATAAACCAAAAAGTCTGATTACAAAATAAATGCCAAGGAACCAACGCCTTTACCAAATGAGCTAGCAGGACCGACAGAAATTCGCTGACTGATTTAAGCTGTTATGATAAATTGTATAACTCCATCTTCATACATCGATATTCTAGTGATATTATAAGATTATACACTTATACATGTTACTTTCTGTAGCTGGATACGATATATGTTTGCTACGTATGTATATTGGTGTACATTATCTCCCGTTGGTTGCATTCGATATCATTATTCTGAAAACGAGCCCAAGCTCGGCGATACCTAGTCGACTTGTAGGCTCATTCGCATTCATTGTTTTGAATAAAATTGAATTCATGTGGAACCGTAAGATAACTGCTTGTTCCTCTATGATCACTAGTGTTTGTATTACATCGGAATATTGCACAATAACTAATTCTGACGCTCGTTTCGACCCCAAAACTATCCATACAAACATGCTCTGAATGCATAGAAAGGTCGGCCTGCTGCGAGTATGAGTCATATGTGACGTTAAGATACCACGTGATCGCCTAGCTCATAAAATTTTTATTTTACGCGGGAATCGCTTCACAAACGGATTTAAAATCGAATATATGCTACAAATGTATTTTTCTTTATTTTTGTAATGTTCTCGAATGTTACATACAATGTTAAACTTTGTGTACACATGGAAAACGGATTTTAGCTAATGCCTTGTTTTTATTTCCTTTAACATTTGATGATCTTAATTGATACATTTATTTTAATTAATTGAATATTATAATTAATCAATTTTATTGTTTTAACAGCTTGCATACTTGTGTTTATTTATATATTTTAAAACAGTATAGTTGATTTTACTTAGTAGTAATGATTACATATGTTGTAGCACTTTAGTATTTTAAACTATATATGAAATGATGATATTTATGTATTTGCATTAAGTGATTAACCATTGTAGGTGCGCTATATAAGAAAGAAATAATAATTATTATTAACTAAAGTATCACCTGACAACTTAACAATACATTATCAAGATATAAAAAAACAGTAATCAAAGTATCAGTAAATAGCAGTAATTAACAGCACTAATATCGATTGACTATAAAAATGTGTTAGTTAACATGAACATGTACTGGCTTACAAACATGGCAACAATTATTTAAATATTATTAACATAACTTTAAAAAACAAAATTGTAAAAAAATCAGTGTTACCCCCAAGTTCATATCACCCCTCAGCTGCACAGTGGTGAAACAATTTAATCTAAATATAAATGTTTGGCGTTACATAAAATTCAAATAATCATATACAGTCGCGCCTCGTTATAACGCGGTTGGTCATGGACCCCAAATTTTTGCCGCCATGGGGGGAAATGGGCGCTATGACAAACTATATTAACACGGTAATAACTGTCAATTGTTTTGTGTGAAGTTATCTATAATTATGGTCAGTTTTAACTTTAGGAACAGAAAATGTGGAGCGAGGTATTGTCTGTTTTGCGCTGACATCAAACGAATCGTTTCCAATCTGCTAGTCATGCTCATGGCTTCCGCGGATCGCCAGTTCGCCTTGTTTCGGCACCGGGTGGCTTGTAAAATGCAATTGAAATTCACAAATACGCCTTGCTTAAGAATGGGTTAAATACGTCTTAATACAGCTTAATAGGCAAGATCAAAGCTAACATTGTGTAACAAATATTAGCTTTTCACTGCGATGAACGCAAAGCTACTGCCTGTACTGGTGCGCCAAAATATTAATTCGTCAACCGCATATGAATTGATGATTCGTAATATTGTTCGGCACGGTAAATGTGCTTTCTAAATTGGTATTTTTATATTGATTGAAAGACGAAGTTAAGCCAATTGTGAGCGTACTTATAGCTTTAAATCCTTTATCAACTCTAACACAGCGTTTCTCAAATCATTTGCGTATTCGGCTGCTGAGTGCCAGGTCATTATTTTAGATCTTACGTCAGCGGTACCATATTATCGTTCAGTTAACCGTGGCTTGTTGGTCCGTTGTTTATTTAAAAACGGTACACAATTCATGAATTTTATTCAGTTCAACATTCAACAGTGTCCAACAGTGTACGACATTTAAACAGAATACACATTGACGTTGGCTGGTAGTTTAATAAGCTTCATAAACTGCGTATAGACTGCGCGACGTGCACACTTTCGTTGGCTTCGATGGCGTTCTTCGTGCAGCAGCGGTGTCGGTCGTCGTCGTAGCGCCCCTGACGGCAGATATGGGAATGTGCCACGTTTATAACGCGGATTCATTTCGTGGACCCCAACTACCGCGTTATAACGAGGCGCGACTGTAGTTAGTATTTTATTCACTATACTAACATGCACAAACTTTCATGATGATAACACAATACTATGGGTGAATGGTGAGTGACCCCACAATAAACTGAATAATCCGGTACCAGACTCAGAGTGCCATGCAATTTTGCACGTGCCAAAAACTTTGTAGCAAAAAACTTCCGAGAGGGTCTAAATCACACTCTCAGATCCAGTCTAAGCTATACATTTCGTCGTTACTAGATACGTGTTTACTAGGATATGCATTACGGATTTACGGTCCATAGTCTACTGTAGTACTCTGTACTTACAGTCTACTGGCATACGAGAAACATCAACGACAACAACACTCGGTCGGTACTTCGTTTTCGACGCCGACGGTCACGATATGGAACTTATTAATTTGTAATTATGCTGTATTGTCCGGAGAATCATCCATGGTTGTAAAGGAGGCCTCGACCAACGTAGATTGCACCAAATTACAACATTAAGGGATCATTCCCGGATACAAACAAACTAACAAAGACGCGTTCGTGCGTTAGCCATGTGTGTCAATGCACGAATGCCCTTCTTAAGACCCATCAAATGCATGCTTCTGTACGATGTCGACCCTGAAAAATACATATTTACGTACGCAGATCTGATGTTGGTTTGTGGTAGCGTCTGCAGAACCCTCGCCTGTAGACGGAACACCCTGGGTGTGAACATTTTCGAAACGTTTGCGAGCGTTCCTGTCATTTTGGCTTTTGTCGACACCGGTAAATACAGAGTCAAGGTCACTCCTCAAGCCGGTGAAGTAGGTATTTATGGAGCTCGCCGTTCACGTGACTCCGCTGTGCGTCATCGCGATAACCTGACATAAGACCCGAGAGGTGGCAGCAGTTCGTCAGTGCAATGCCGTTTTTCCGCTTGCCGGTGGTAAATTAAATGTCGTTATCCACAGAAAACACGAGCCTGTAGAGTAATAAAAAATACCACAACAATCGGTTCGATTGTAGTAGTTCTCTGTTTGCAAAAAATCGGTTTGGTAAAATATGTGTGTTCTATTCGCTAGATGGCGGTACTCATGTCTGAAAGGGGCTCACACATGCGCAGTATATATAGGGAACTGTCGTTTGGGAATCCATGTTTGGTAAACAAAACCAAAAGTGTGGTCAGAGCAAGTCTTGTTAACTTTTGTGGATTTGCGCATATTTCCGAAGATGTTTCACGGATCGATGTATAGAGCATTTGATGAAGATCAATTCTTCAGGTGTGTTCGCGAAACAGGCGTGTATGCATTAAATTAATAAGTGCAAATTATATAAAAGTTTCGCTGGCAAGTTTGCAGCACTTCCAAGTTCCACTTGATCTTGGGTAGCCCTGGATGTCGGTACTTTTGTAGTTTAGGCCCGCACCTCAAAAAAACCATGGTAACAGTCACCTGCAGTCACCAAACTTCACATCATATATTTACAACACCTATTCGAAACATATACATTTGTCACGTGATCAAACAATTAAATTTACTGTCATCGATCAAAATGTACAATATATTCACTTGTTTTTGCGTGTATTCATTAGTTCCACCGTAAACTCCGGCAGTTGGCGCCACTTTATGATTGACTTCAAACATGGGGATAGATCACAATTCATATTTCATTAATAATTATTGTAAAAAGTCAGTAAAATACACAATGTTTCATTAAATTAATTAATTCAATAAATTTAATGTTGACTGCAGCTGATAGTATTTATTACGGTTATTGGTTTGCTGCGTTTTAATACTGTCTATCAGAGTTAATTTATCATGCTATGATACAATAATGTATTATTTTGTTTTTAGTAACAATTTGTTTGTTGCAACAATTAATTATGCATATTATTTATATGCTGTACTGTGCTATCAAAGTTATATACATTAACAATAATAAACAATAATAGTATAATTTAATATGGACAATAGTACAATACAATAACCTTTATTTGTCCACAAATGGAAATTCATGTGGTAAAAATTCACACTTTAACTCAAAAATACTAGTACATTTAAAGCTGATTAAGTTTAGTGATGTACATATTGGTTAATCATGACATTACTATCACAGTGTTACTAAATCATAATATAAGTTTGCCATCACAGAGTACACAACAATGTTAGTCACAGTCTTAGTCTCCGATGCTTCATAGAATTCATCCATACTTGTAGTGGTCAGATTTTAGTTTGAGCGGCCATTTTATCACATTGTAAAATTGTACCAGACGGCCATTATAACTAACGTATACTCAGATGCCAGTAAAAGTAATCAATGCTCATTGGTTAATAATTTATGTCAAATTTCAGTACTTTGCTTGATATTACCATCCTCCAAATCATTTATTTATATATATTAAAGGATAATTTGTGTGAATATCTTGTGCAAAGGTACATTGTAAAGGTATACTGTATAGGTAAATTAATATTGTATAAATAAATTGTGTAAAGGAACAAATGAGCCAATTCTAGTTGTTGGACTTGTGTTTTTGAGTTCTATTATTGTAAATATAAGAAACGGGTAAAGTCAATAAGTATAATGTGGTATGGCAATCCACACTCAGTGTTGAGCTTAGGCAGCCAAAAGGCCCTTAAGTTGGGAGATGTGATGGGTGCATATGCTCCACCTCGCTAAGGTAAAAGAGTTCCGTTTGAGGTTTAAATGGGGGGGGTGCAGTATGATGTCTCATTATGAGTCTGCTTCGGTTGTAATCTGTAGTTCCATGTGGACAGCACTTCCATGCCATCATATAAAGCTGTGAATGTAATAACATGTATGGTTTGAAGGTGAAATGTCGAAACAAGCGAGAATGTGGTACGGCGAGATGTCAAATTTGGGATGGATCCATTCCAGGACATCTAAAGGGTTTATCCAGTTTGACCGGCTACACGAACATGATGGACTGCAGCTATCGGAAGAAACAACAACAACACACGGTTCTTTTCAGAGCCGACCAACACTTTGCAAAATATATCGAGACATGTAGAGAGTTTATTCATAAGTATAAGTTCTCCAAACATTCACCAATTTATCTTTAAAAAGGCACATTTTCATGTAACATTAGAAATTAACAAACAACTTAACATTATCATGTTTTACCAATAAATACAATAATCTGTCAAATTATATTTCATACTAAGGTTTTCATTAATACCATGTCAATAATATAATAAAATAGTTTGATATAGCTCTTTTTTAATCTACATAACAAAATCTCTAATAGTGTAAAATATTAACAACAGGAATAATTTATAATAAATAAAATATTGTATGATTTCACAATAATTACAAAGAACATATTACCGAAAGGGGGCATCCATGGCAATAATGCCCCCCTAAATACTCCACTTTAAGATTATAACTGGAATGGATCAGAATTAAATCCCCCAAAATATTTATCAAGACCTTTATAGAGTCTCATACTGCTGACATTATTGACGTTAATAACTTTTAAAACTGTTGAACCATTCAGTAATTGCATAGCAAGCACACGTGTTAAGTACATTTTTTAATTCACCTGTCAGTTTATAATAAAGCTCATTTATTATTTTCAGGAAATAAAACAATATTTTGTTTACAAAATAAAATGTTTGTAAAACACAAAACATTATTATATATGTATTGTATCATAGCTATGATGAATTGCCTCTGATAAACAATATTAAAATGCAGCAGTACATGTATTTACACAAACCACAATTTTTACAATTATTATTGAAATATGAATTGTGATCTATCCCCATGTCTGGAGTTAACCATAAAGTGGCACCACTTACCGGAGTATCCGGCGGAACTAATAAATACACGCAAAAACGAGTGAATTTCCTGTACATTTTGATCGATAAAAGACAGTAAATTTAATTGTTTGATCACGTAACAAGTGTATATATGTAGAAAGTAGAATAGGTGTTGTAGATATGTGATGTGAAGTTTGGTGACTGTACAGTAGGTGATCGTTATCATCATTCGAGGTGCGGGCCTAAACTGCAAAAGTACCTACTTTCTGACCTAACCATGAAAATTACCACTTACTGCTACAGCTGCCAAACTTATCCTCATATATCTTACATACATATACACACACTACATTACAAAAAAATTATCAAATTTCGCAAAACAAACTCAAATAAAACTCGACTTATATGGCGGCATCTATCCGTTGCCCTGCGGTTACCGTAAAATCGATATTGTATTGAGCTTCACAGAAATTCTGTATAGTGGCGTTATCGTTACTGTACACATGTTTGCGCATGATATAAATATATAATATATATGTATATATAATATATCGTTAATATATATGGGCGCATGAGTATGTGTGCGTGTTAGTTATAATATTGGTTTTTTTCTGTTAAAAGTAGCTCGATTAATTAAGGCATAATTATTATCATCAGTATGGTTTGCAGGTAATGAAAGTTTTCTACTTAATGTAAAAAACTAAATAAGTCTTACGAATAGCCAATAATTGTGTTCCCAAAATACCGGGTAGGTCCATTCTTTTTCAGTTGATGACCAACGCACGAGTCGGTGTTCCAATGAATCACACAATTTTGGGGGGAATTCAGACTTAGGATGAATCATATATTTATTTGTGAACATTTTGTTAAATTGTGCATTTTGGTAAGCTGAGAAAGTCATTTTCGTAATTATTTATTGTGACAAACTCAACTAAGAAAATGCATTCCTCATTTCCAGCTAGTTTTTTTGTGTCACCATTAAAAGTGAAGTCACAATTTGCTGCCACGCTGTATGTAAAAGGAAACTCCTTGTGATACATCGATTGGCGGTGAACACAGCACTTCGATGTAACTGCTGCGAAATTATGACGAGCTTAATTCGAAGATGAATTTTATTGTTTAAGCCGTTCTTCCCACAATAAAAAACAATAAAAGATAAAGGTATTAATATTATATTAGAATGTGACCAAACTGTTAACAATTTTGTATTTTTCTATCACCATATTTCATTATCATATATCATTTATTCATTATGCTTATCAAGTAATGAATGTCCAAAATGTATTAATATTATTATTATTATTAATACATATCTGATGGTAGCATTATATTTCATTAATAGAATAATAATTTGTATTAATTTTCTTATCAAAAGAACATATTAGTGTACGTGCACAGACACACGCACACACACACACACACACACACACACACACACACACACACACACACACACACACACACACACACACAGACACACAGACACACACACACACACACACACATGCTCACGGGCTCGTATATATTAACGATATATTATATATATTTATATCGCCACTGAACGGAATTTCTGTGAAGCTTGACACAATATCGATTTTACGGTAACCGTGGAGCAACGGATATAGTCGCCGCCGTAGAAGTCGAGTTTTATTTGAGATTGTTTTGCAAAATTTGATTGTGGTAGGAATGTAAAATAAATTTTTTTTAATTAGTAAGTAGTGTGTGTGTATATGTATGTAAGATATGTGAGGAGAAGTTTGGCGGCTGCAGGTGGTCGTTTTCATGGTTAGGTCAGAAAGTAAAAGATCGTCTAAAATTATATTAACCATCATTAATATTTTTCTGATTATTGATTTCACTGCAAGTTAAAATGGTTATTACATAAGCGTGCTTTGAAGCTGCTACCCATCGGGTGATTTGTGTCCGAACGTTTTGACGTGGCCCGGCTTCGCGTTTAGGGGCACTCACTTCAACGAAAAATGGGCACATGAGCTTAATATCTGACATATATTAATATGATACATCAAATTAAAGGTAATATAATAAACTGTTTATATCTCGAACTTCATTGAAGGGAGTTTAGTGAAACACTGTGAAAAAATACAACAAAAACAACTTATGTTTTGTTCCCATACTTGTGAAAATGTAAGTTTGATGTCGTGTTACCAAGATAATCTATTACATTTCTACTTTTAAAATACGTAAAGAAAAGCACCATTGTTGGTCCCTCCATTTATTTTTTATGCAGCTTTAATTTGCTATATTACACACTGATCACTAAAAAAATGATATATTGTTCTATTGGAACTGGAACATCTTTATTCGACAGATAGTAAATGAACAAATACAAAGCATATAACGACGATGTAAAAAAGAATACATTTCTGTCGGGAGACTCTCACTAAAGCATTATAAATATGCCGCTGACGTGAGAGCACCCACCCACTTGTAATTGTAATTAATTAATTAATATTGATATTTTAATTAATATTGTGTCCCGTCAACAAACAGTTATCTTTCATTGCTGAGCTACCCAGCTAACATTTGCTAGATTAAACATGACATGTGCAACAAAATAATGATAAAATATAATTTAATGACAACATTTCCCTGAAAATCATGCTAATTTATGCAAATTATGCCAATACAAATTAGTAAAATATAACTTTTTGATATATTTGAAAAGAAGGACTACAAATCTATTAATGTGCCAAATTTCATCGATAAACATTGGACAGAACTGTTTTTATTATCGTTTTAATAAAAATATGCATGCGGTTTGGTACCATTTTCCAGTTCACTGGTACTGTACAAGACACAGGCTTACAAGGTGAACATTTTTAAAAATTTTACATCTTCAAAAATTCATATCTTCAAAAGTACTTTACTGATTTTGATATTGAACATTAAAACAACATATATCTGCAATTTGAAATTTTCAGTGACATCCCTAACTTGGGCCTTGACCAGTGACAGTGGCAGTGCCGAGAATGTTCTAGAATCTAGTCTCAGCCTCGGGTAGTTAATCGAAATTGGTCGTTCTAAGATTTGGACTGATACTGAAGTTTTTTTGTGCACTGGTATTGTAGTGAATATAAAAGTTAAATTTAAATAGGTAATTTAGTATTGACCTTACTCGAAAACAAATTACAAAGTCAAAAGACACTTAGTCTTAGACAGTCAGTGATCGACAGTCAAGACACAGTCAAAGTCAAGCCAAGGCAGTTCTTTTCAACTAAGTGATTATTTGATTTACATTATTATGGCAATTTGAATTTGCCATAATAGATACATGGGAGTTTTTAGATATAGTTTATGCCAAATGTGGAGATGGAAATATGTGGAAACTTCGGCACTTGTGTTGAATCTGGACCCACCTCGCTTTCGTCATTATATCTTCAGTTTTGTTTAACTTTGATATCATACTTTTTGCGAATGTTTTGTAGATTTTTTTTGAAATTCCTGTCATGTTTTTTATTAACAGTGCTGTATGAAGTATTTATTTTTGTATTTGCACTTTGCACACCTTAAACGTCACATTAATAGCCATGATCAGTTTCTGTGATGCATTCACATAGAACATCTGCAGTGAGACCTTCAGATTCAGTGACTGTTTAATCAAGTTTGATTTGTTTATTGTTTAATTTTCTTAGTATTTTTTATTAATCCACATGTTGAATTATAGAAATTTGTAAACTGGTTCATAAAAAACCTTTAATATAAGCATTTCGCAAGTCAAAATAAACATAAAAATAAAATGCTGCACACAGTTGCTGTAAAATGTTTCAAGTTTTTCGTTTATATTCCATTGACTTTGACAGGCTCAGCAAAACGCACCCTGTACAGTAATCTGCATTTGCTTTACCTCATAATTACCAGTTGCAGGTTTATGTTACTCAAGATATCTTTGCATTACTGTCTACAAACATGAAAGCTTAAGAGTATATTAAATTACAAAAAAGTATATTATGGCAATATAGCTGGTAACAATAATAAGTAATTTTATAGCCCACTAAATCTCAACAAAATTCCATTCAGAAGCACTGAAAATATAATAAAATAAAAAACTTGTATTTTGTCTAAAAAAGTAAGGTGTCTGAAAATATACCAAAAATTGGTACATATGTCAGATCTATTGTTCTGGTAAAATATAAAAAAGATCTTTTGAGTAATGGTATGTTGGCATTAACTGTTTCAGCTCGCATACTGACCACATCCGAGCTATGGACAGCATGCTTGGACAGATGCTGCCTTCCAAAAACCAGCAGATGGCAATAACTGGCACAGATGGTCGCAAGAAAAAACACGGCAATGCTGGACCACTTGATGTCTTTGGCGGCGGCATGTTTGGCGGCTTCGATGACATGATGAATAAAATGCAAAGCTCTATGGTAGGGCAGTTTTTGCCGACCCGTGCTGCATTTTCATTCTACATTTGCTCATCATCGTAGAGTCTGCATGCAGCCAAAGTCAAGTTTATTGGTTTGTTGTTGCAGTGAGCGAATCCACTGTTGCTTTCTTTAATAATCACGCTAACTCAGGCATCAAGACATGATCAAATATTGAGGTATCTTGAAACATTAATGATAAAAACTGTTATGTCTGTGTAGGTAATATGTAAATACACCATCACTATTTGACGATAAATTATACATTTTTAGTCCTTTGGGCCGAAGGTCCAAGGAACTATTGCCATCACTCTGCCTCCGCCGTTAGCTGCCGTAACTCAGAAACTGTTCAGTAACTTTTTTCTAATTTTGCATAGACATGTCTTAGGATACTGCCACTGTACACGAGAAATCTGTATTTGATTGAATCATTCTAAGGACCCCATAGGGCCCCCAATGGCCCAAAAAGCTGGTAATTTGTCACATTTTGCCTATTTTTTCAAAAACACCATGACTAAACTCTGCAGCCTAGTGCTACTGTTCCATTGAGACCTTGACTAATCTTTAATTGGTCACAGTGCCCAGGCAGAATAGACACCCCCAACAATAGATTTTGTTTAATGTTCCACAAAGTCAACACCATGACTAAACTCTGCAGCCTAGTGCTACTGTTCCATTGAGACCTTGACTAATCTTTAATTGGTCACAGTGCCCAGGCAGAATAGACACCCCCAACAATAGATTTTGTTTAATGTTCCACAAAGTCAACACCATGACTAAACTCTGCAGCCTAGTGCTACTGTTCCATTGAGACCTTGACTAATCTTTAATTGGTCACAGCACCCAGGCAGAGTAGACACACTTGACCCCTGTTAGACTGAACAGTTGCCTAACACTTTTTATCTTCAAAACTATTGATTTTCTATAATTGAAAGTTGTGTTTATTTTGATGTTCATTTAATTATTATAAAATGGTGTGACTGTGGTGTCTATTGGTTAAAGATGTATTGTCTGTAGAAACCTGTAGGTGACAAACATAGAAAATTAATATTCTGTCACCTGTAGGTGACAAACATAGAAAATTAATATTCTGGACAACTATAGAGTGAAATATCCTACACTTTATTGATATCAAATGCATTCTGCTGTTCTGTTTACGCTTGCCATGCCTTGTGTAGACATGGTACTGTGTAAATCAATTGTATCGATATAGACTAATAATTACAGATTCACAATATAGTTGACACCTGAAACAACCAAATGTCAACCATTAGAAGAGTTGACATAGTTCCGCTATACACAAGCAAGAAATCTGTATTTGATTGAATCATTCTAGTGTCATCAGCATATAGTAGAACATACATTTTCTACATCATCATCCCTAAGGTTGTTGTAAATTTCACCAGCTGCCATGTCAAGTCCGTTATAATTGTGACTAACAGTGTTCAAAATGATTAAGGTAAATAGCAAATAATAAAGGACACAAGTTTTTTCCTTGCCATACCTATACATCACATGAGAAGAAGAATTTTTGTATATGTTGTATACAACTTTCAACACAATACCATTAATACCGCATGAAATTATCTTAGACCACAGGGAGGACCGGTCTACTAAATCAAATGCTTTCTTATAATCGATGAAGGCACAATGAAGCCTTTTGCGTCGAGACAAATACAATTCAACCAATATCCCTATTTGAACACTGCCTGTTCTTCACCTATTACATTCGCTTTGTTTAGGTATATGGTCAGTCTGGTGTTCTGAACAATCACTAAGGATTAATGAACACTTGTGCAGAATGTCACCCACTTGGCAGGTTTAATTGATCTATTCAGCAATGAGGACACTGCTTAGGCCTCACTCTGGACACTGTCACTCACAGTGTTGTGTATTGTCTTAGTTGGTGCATTGAGCTAATCTACTTGACCATGAATCAGTGGTGGCTCTGGTTGTGTATTACACCCAGCTGTGGAGCTTAGATTCTCTGCCTGCTATTGTTTGATGGAAACTGTGACTAATGTGTAATTGGTCACTGGCAGTAGCTTGTGTCAACAGACAGCATTAAGCCACTAGACCCCTGTTAAACTGGGCAGTTGCCTGTAGGTTTTAAACTGTGTCAAACACTGAGTCTACCTTTTGCTCTCAAATAATCTGTCCTCTTAGTTTTACACATGAAGACGTAATCTGGCATAACTTTATAAGTCTTTGTAGCAGCACATTTGTACTTCCAGTGTATCATTGCAACATAACATACATATTACATACTGTGTGCCACATTTGAATGTTGTGCATGTAATATTTCCATGCAATCCATTTGCATATATAATGTAAAACTTCAACAGCTGTTTTCTTCATTTTAACTTTTGATCCCTACCATGTTCAAAGCTCCATAACTTTGCCAATTTTTGTAGCTGTCATATTTTTTGAAATCGTGTAAAGCACCCTACCAAACCTTTACAAGGATGTAAGAAAACAATGTTACAATTTTTCCGACTTATCACTCATTTGGTCAGCCGGGGTCACATATAGACGTATTAATCCAAAGGACTTTAGGGCCACTTGGCCCATTTTTATTTAACTAATTTATTGTGTTTCTGTTGTAGCAGGTATCTGAGGGGAAGGATGATCCAAATAGCCATTTCTACTCACAGTCAAGCGTGATGACCTACAAGAAGGAACATGATAAGGAGCCAGACATATTCCAGGCGTCCACTGCTGTACGTCAGGCACCTGGAGGGGTGAGTACTTTCTACCCTCAGTAACATTCCTGATGCCAACATACTAGTGGCTTCATGGTTAGAATGGCATTTTTTTTAGGAGGATCAGTTTTGAATCTTCCTCCTGTTGTTTCAAAGCATTGGCAATTTTGTTCATGCCATATTGACTCTGTTCACACTGCTGTACAAATCAGTACCTGGACTTATAGATAGCGGTGGACATTGACTCTGTTCACACTGCTGTACAAATAAGTACCTGGACTTATAGATAACGGTGGACATTGACTCTGATCACACTGCTGTACAAATCAGTACCTGGACTTATAGATAGCAGTGGACATTGACTCTGTTCACACTGCTGTACAAATCAGTACCCGGACTTATAGATAGCGGTGGTCATTGACTCTGTTTACACTGCTGTACAAATCAATACCCGGGCTTATAGATAACGGTGGTCAGTGACTCTGTTCACACTGCTGTACAAATCAGTACCTGGACTTATAGATAGCGGTGGACATTGACTCTGTTCACACTGCTGTACAAATCAATACCTGGACTTATAGATAGTGGTGGATATTGACTCTGTTCACACTGCTGTACAAATAAGTACCTGGACTTCTAGATAACGGTGGACATTGACTCTGTTCACACTGCTGTACAAATCAGTACCTGGACTTATAGATAGCGGTGGACATTGAATCTGTTCACACTGCTGTACAAATCAATACCTGGACTTATAGATAGTGGTGGATATTGACTCTGTTCACACTGCTGTACAAATCAATACCTGGACTTATAGATAACGGTGGACATTGACTCTGTTCACACTGCTGTACAAATCAGTACCTGGACTTATAGATAGCGGTGGACATTGACTCTGTTCACACTGCTGTACAAATCAGTACCCGGATTTATAGATAGCGGTGGACATTGACTCTGTTCACACTGCTGTACAAATCAGTACCCGGACTTATAGATAGCGGTGGTCATTGACTCTGTTCACACTGCTGTACAAATCAGTGCCCGGGCTTATAGATAGCGGTGGACATTGACTCTGTTCACACTGCTGTACAAATCAGTACCCGGACTTATAGATAGCGGTGGACATTGACTCTGTTCACACTGCTGTACAAATCAGTACCCGGACTTATAGATATCGGTGGTCAGTGACTCTGTTCACACTGCTGTACAAATCAGTACCCGGACTTATAGATAGCGGTGGACATTGACTCTGTTCACACTGCTGTACAAATCAGTACCCGGACTTATAGATAGCGGTGGCATTGACTCTGTTCACACTGCTATACAAATCAGTACCCGGACTTATAGATAACGGTGGCATTGACTCTGTTCACACTGCTATACAAATCAGTACCCCGACTTATAGATAACGGTGGACATTGACTCTGTTCACACTGCTATACAAATCAGTACCTGGACTTCTAGATAGCGGTGGCATTGACTCTGTTCACACTGCTGTACAAATCAGTACCCGGACTTATAGATAGCGGTGGACATTGACTCTGTTCTCACTGCTGTACAAATCAGTACTTGGACTTATAGATAGCAGTGGACATTGACTCTGTTCACACTGCTGTACAAATCAGTACCCGGACTTATAGATAGCGGTGCACATTGACTCTGTTCACACTGCTATACAAATCAGTATACAAATCAAATGAATGAATAATCTTCTCTCTGTAATTGCTTCCCAGAGAAGTTGTTAGAATGTGAAGGAACAGATCAGCCAGGAGTGAAATGTAAAGTGCTTTGAATGGTCCTATGAATTACTGGTAGTGTTCGAAATATATGCTCACCCGGTGGTCACTGACCACTTATTTTTTCCAATGGATCAGTAACCTTTTATTTTTCTGGGGAAACTACCACATTTTACAGCAACTGCTATTGACTTTTAACATTGAAGAAGCACCCAGAACGTTACTTTTCAGGCCTTTTGCATCCACGCATTTTGCGTTAGCAACTTTGCAAATTGTGGACCAGTAACTTTGTTACATGGTCAGTAACTTTTGCAAGTTGCTGGTCTGGCTGACCAGAATCTTTTAGGTACAGGTAGAGTACTGGGTTATTACCTTTAGCACTGTTTCACTGGTGACGTGTCTTATGGTAGCACCCTAAAGCTAGGATTCCATACATATGGATACGTCATGTGGATGCAGCGTCCGGCAAATCAGCTATTGTAGTGTCTGGTGGAAATAGTACTTCCATACATACATAGGCGGATGAGTTTACGTGATGTCCGGTGGAAATAGTAGTTCCATACGTACATAGGCGGGTGAGTTTACGTGATGTCTGGTGGAAATAGTACTTCCATACGTACATAGGCGGATGAGTTTACGTGATGTCCGATGGAAATAGTACTTCCATATGTACTTAGGTGGATGAGTCTACGTGATGTCCGGTGGAAATAGTAGTTCCATACGTACATAGGTGGATGGGTTTACGTGATGTCTGTTGGAAATAGCACTTCCATACGTACATAGGCGGATGGGTTTACGTGATGTCTGGTGGAAATAGCACTTCCATACGTACATAGGCGTACGTACATAGGCGGGTGAGTTTACGTGATGTCTGGTGGAAATAGTAGTTCCATACGTACATAGGCGGATGAGTTTACGTGATGTCTGGTGGAAATAGCACTTCCATACGTACATAGGCGGATGGGTTTACGTGATGTCTGGTGGAAATAGCACTTCCGTACGTACATAGGCGGATGAGTCTACGTGATGTCCGGTGGAAATAGTACTTCCATACGTACATAGGCGGGTGAGTTTACGTGATGTCTGGTAGAAATAGTAGTTCCATACGTACATAGGCGGATGAGTTTATGTGATGTCTGGTGGAAATAGTAGTTCCATACGTACATAGGCGGATGAGTCTACGTGATGTCCGGTGGAAATAGTACTTCCATACGTACATAGGCGTACGTACATAGGCGGGTGAGTTTACGTGATGTCTGGTGGAAATAGTAGTTCCATACGTACATAGGCGGATGAGTTTACGTGATGTCTGGTGGAAATAGCACTTCCATACGTACATAGGCGGATGGGTTTACGTGATGTCTGGTGGAAATAGCACTTCCGTACGTACATAGGCGGATGAGTCTACGTGATGTCCGGTGGAAATAGTACTTCCATACGTACATAGGCGGGTGAGTTTACGTGATGTCTGGTGGAAATAGTAGTTCCATACGTACATAGGCGGATGAGTTTATGTGATGTCTGGTGGAAATAGTAGTTCCATACGTACATAGGCGGATGAGTCTACGTGATGTCCGGTGGAAATAGTACTTCCATACGTACATAGGCGGGTGAGTTTACGTGATGTCTGGTGGAAATAGTAGTTCCATACGTACATAGGCGGATGAGTTTATGTGATGTCTGGTGGAAATAGTAGTTCCATACGTACATAGGCGGGTGAGTTTACGTGATGTCTGATGGAAATAGTAGTTCTATACGTACATAGGCGGATGAGTTTACGTGATTTCCATTGGAAATAGTACTTCCATACGTACATAGGCGGATGAGTTTACGTGATGTCTGGTGGAAATAGTACTTCCATACGTACATAGGCGGATGAGTTTACGTGATGTCTGGTGGAAATAGTACTTCCTTATGTTTAAAAACTAGTATTGATCAATCTTTGATGGGGCAAGTTGGACTGTCGATAAGCCTAAAGCTTCCTAGTCCACATGCCTTCTGGAGCATGTAGCTTTGGATGGGAATCTTGTTAAATAGTAAGTTGTGTAGAAACCAAGCCCACCTCAATGTCACCATTATATATAACATAACTACAGCCTAACTATTTTTCTACATTTTACACTTTGGTGTGTTCTTTCCAGCGCTGAACATAGTTTCAGGCAAGTGATATTATAAAATACAAATAAAATATTGCATTCTATGCCACCTCTGAGGTCCAACTAGCACTCCAGTTTGTGTCAGTCTGCGCCGCTGAGGCCGTGTGTTACCGGGCAACACGCATGAAAAGAGCAAAATAATCATGCAGGTTGATGCAAACCGGAGCACAGTTTGGGCCTGCTGAATCAACTGATATAAAAATAGGTGGCTATACAACGAATTAAAACAAATCAGAAACATACAAGCCAAAGAAAGACAGGACATTTGTGTCGAAACCGGACCCACCTTGATTTCACCGTTATAACTTGGGTTTTGCCAAACTTTGATATCTCAGTGCGTTATTTCCATCATTCAACATCAACCCAAGCATATTTACATTTAAGAATATTGCATATTAGCACACTTTTGAGGCATGACTAGCATCTCGGCTTGCATCAACATACACTGCTATATATATATAATCTTATGCGTGCAATGGGGTAACGCATGGCCGCAGTTGCACAGACTAGCACAAACCGGGTCTCTATTTGGGCTCAAAAGTGCACTAACTTTGTAATATAAATATGCCTGGGTTGATGTTTAATGATGGATCTAATGCACTGAGGTATCAAAGTTAGGCAAAACTCAAGTTATAGCAGCGAAAGCAAGGTGGGTCCGGATTTGACACAAGTGCCAAAGACAGTTTTGCTTTTCTTTTGGGGACTTGACATGACACTTTTTTGATGGTGGCGAACATGCCGCGCATCTGCAGTGTAGCATTAGCCATGTTAGCATTAACCAATTCCGTAAAACGCCCGCAATTAAATACTCATGTGTGGCTATATTCCATGACTTCTAACATCTCTGCTTCTTAGGTTAGTCTTAGACTGTTTTAATTTGTTAAATAACGTCACTACGTGGACATTTTTGCTGAGCAGTTCGCATGGGGCGCCTGTCTATGGAAAATAGCACAGTGGTGGACTCTATCGGGAATAACAAACAATGCTAAGAATTGTGGGAAGTCAATTCAGATGAACGACATGAACAAGAAACTTGGGACGTGAACTGTGCCGTTTATTAACGCAAAAATTACAGTCAATGACCGCGCTGTTTTGTTGCAATATATTGTAATCATCATTGATGCGCTTAACTGTTTGTGTGTGAAACTTATAGATGCTGTACAGCATAATTTGTAACACAGAGGCACCCGAAAGCAGTGTCTTGCGAATCACAGGTGCTAATAAAAAGCTTCCCTTCGATAGCCAGGTACATGGATTGCCAAGCCAGGTAAATTACCCAGGACCCGGCTCTTAAAAAAAAGTTGCTGCAAATTGAATCACTCCATGTGGTAATTCAAATTGTATCCGCCCAGGATTCAGTTAGGAAACTCTTAGATGTTTGCTGAATATTCTTCAGGATAGTTCATTTCTATGTAAATTAGTTCTTTTAAACATATCCAATACGTGAATTTACCTTGTAGAGTCTCATTGATGTGACACACCAACTTCACCAGTAGATATGATGTAGGACGTCATCCTACATGTGAGATAGTTCGTATTCCCCTCGTCTCGGTTGGTTGGAAGGAAGACAACAGAAGAATACGGCAAATAAAAGAAGCCGTGTGGATCAGAAAGGCCAGGACACCAATCAACCGAGACGAGGGGAATTACGAACTATCTCACATGTACGATGATGTCATACATCACGTGTACTGATGACGTTGGTGTGTCACATCGATGAAAGACTACGAGGTAAATTCACATATTGAATATGTTTAAAAGAACTAATTTGCATATAAACTGTTGTATGTGACGTCACTAGAGAAGTGTTCCCATATCCGCATGTGTTTCCGTACACGCGTTTTGGTACATCTGGAATCCTAGCTTAAGGTGTTTGTTCGTAGGTATGCTGGCATCATATCATATGTCACAGAATGATCTTGTCCTCTGTGGTTCTGTCTGTCCTCTTGTCATTGTACCAACCTCTATTGTGGTTCTGTCCTCAGATCCGTGAGACCAAGAAGTTTCTGCATGACACAACCAAACACATGGAGAAACGTGCGATTGGTCGCAACATCGGCCGTCGCGGCCACGAGATGATACAGACCAAGGACACGGCCACTGGCCAAGTGGACGAAGACCAGGACCTCCAGGACTTGGAGGAAGGTAGGTCTTACTAGTTCATCATTACTAGTGCTTCATAATAGTCTTGCTGCTGCTGTCACATGATTATAACAGGGTATTTCAGTAGTAGGCCTGACTATTGTAATTCCCTTGTACACCACGTGTACAGAATTGCTTAGCTATGGTTGTGACTCGGTCTCTGCAGTTTTCTAACTCGGTGCCTCTTCTGAAGTCTGCACTGGCTTCATGTCCAATATCATATTATATTTAAGATCTATACCATTACCTACCAGGTACTTTCATGTAAGCAACTAGCATATTTATATTCATTGCTTACTCCTGTAAAAAAAGCCTATCCAGTTTCGATCATCTAGTTCTGATTTACTTTTTTTGTTCCAAAAGTCAATACTAATATTGGAACTAGGGCATTTTCTGTTGCTGCACCAACTCTGTGGAATTTACACCTTCTTAGTGTTAGATCAGTTGAAAATATTATACAATTTCACCATCATTTAAAAACTTACCTTTATAACCTTGCGTATCCACCTTAGCTCCCTGGCGTATCGTTCCATCTGTTGACAACTTTAATATGGCTTATCGATTCTGATATTGACTAACCCTTTTGTATTGATGCAGTTCTAAGCTTCGTTTCCGAGGATTTAGGTGCAAAAGAAGTTACCTTATTATTATTATTCATATCTGCACGATATATTATTGTGAGAATATATTTACATTTATGGGATAAAATGCAGCATTTTAAGATAACATGAGAGTTAACAGTCAATGTGAAAGATATCAAAATATTGAAATTTGTACTATATTAATTTTGGAGAGTGACCTGTGAAAGACTACCACTTGCCTATGTAAACTATGTACAGAGGCAGGGTGGGATCTCTCACGGTCTCACTGATACTTTCATTGCTCTGTTTCTGCAGCTGATCTGCAGAATTTCCACAACGAGTGGCAGCAGAAAGCGACCACAAGCTTTGGCCGTTATGGAGAAGGTGGTGGTCATCGTCCAGCTAGCATCAACAATGGCCGTGACAGGTATTGCAAACGTTGTTGATCACCTTCTTTGTCCAGGATGTGACTGGCCTTGATACTAGTTAGTCCTCAGATTTTTTACACTTCACACATAAGTGGATAGCCAAGTGCTTCAACTTGAACATTATTCATTTATTAAATAACATATTACCAATTAACTTAACTATTTAATTTATATTTTTTATGAATTATGGAATTTTAAAATTATTTTATTGCTACCGGTATTTCTTAGCTAGTTTACATATGAATATATGGTAATGGCAGATTCTTCGCTTGCGAAGATCAGTGGGAAGATCTCCATCCCTGGGGACGGCGGCACGCCTTCTGGTGGCTGTAGAGGCCTATCCTGGATTTGCAGGCTCTAGACCAAGTTGGGCAAAGGTAGACTTAGCCTGAAGGTGCCCGAGAGGCAGATTCTTTCCTCTGCCTATGCTTCTCAACATCTGATTCTCCTGGAATGCTCAAAGTCTTGGGCAGCTCTCTATTACTATTATTATATATAAAATATTATATATATATTTACATAGTTACGCTGTACAATGTACTCTAATTATACACACTGTTATTTCCATCATCCGTCTTCACACCGGTTCTCTTTTGTAGTAGCTACAAGCCTTCAGCCATCACCTACCACAAGCCAAAACGTCACCACAAGAAGTAGACGCGACCATCTTGATGATGATGACCCAGACATGTGATTGTTGGAGTGTCTTCCTCCCTGGCTCGTCACGCCAAGTTGTCTCCACTAACGTTGTGATTGTACTCGGACTCATGTCAGCTAAACAGGCTCAACTCTGCTTTGCATATTCTGGCTCGAGAGGAACATCTTGATGATCTCTACTAAAACATGATGCTGCCAGTCATGTTGTCAATGGAGGTTGTATGTTGGTTGTAACAGAAAACATTCCATCTGTTTGTTATTTTAAGGTTGTGTCTGTGTTGGTTAGAGTAGTAAGATTATGGTTTCTGGAGTGAGTCATAAACAACATTCGAGATGAAATTACAATAGCTGGTAATGGTGAGAGTTGTGAGAATGGGGTCATCTCAAAATTAACCACTGAGATAATATCAATTACTCATTTTTAGTTATCTTTTTCTGTTTTCTTGATTGTTGTAGTAACTTTTTCTTTTATGGCAATGTACGATGATATGTTGCGGGTGGTGTCTAATATAGGTGTTTCACTGATATTATTAGGCAATGTGGTGCAACATAAGCCCAGTATCCATTAACACCTGTTTTCAGTAGGTAGCTTGTCAATAACTAACTCAGGTATTTTCACGCTTGTCTATTTGTAACCAATCTGCTAATTGGTGATATAAAGCAATAATGATTCTTGATGAAATCAGTAGTTGTATGTTTGCTTTATATGCTTTGTCATGGGTTTGCATTACAGTGAGTATTCCCTAACACGATCAGTATTATTCTTTATTGTAGAGTAAAGAACATCTTTACTATAGTCGTCTTCAAGGTTTGGCAGACAGCATAAACTACACTTAACTGCAACACCTGTAGAGGATGCTTATGTACCCTCATGAGAATGACATTGTTGCCACTTGTATTTATGACATTGCCAATCAGTGTGTTTGGGACATTAAAGTTTGTGAGTCGGTGTCCTTGAATAATGCAGTTTCTGTGTCTTTTTTCCTGTTGGGGCAACAGATGTTACATAAATGTCTTCACTTGTCTTATTCAGCTTGATTTGTGATGCTAAGCTGATTGTATCAATTATAAAATAATACTTGAACATATCACAACTAAAAATGAACCTTCAAAATATTATTCATACATCTTACCCCACTGACCATTCAGAGATTAGTCTTATAGTTATTTTGATTTACAATTCAGAATTGCATTAAATATTGTTACATGGTATACAGGATCGACGATGAGGCACTTACCTGCCTTAATATGTATAATTTGTGTAGGCTATTTGCACAAATTTATCTTGATTCGTTCATGTTGCAATATTATTTTCTCAACCTTAATGAGTAAACTTCACTACTATAAATTCGTACTGTATAATTATAATAACTCCCAAATAATCGACCGGTACCAGTCACCAATATACGTATAAAGTATTGCTATGTACAACTGTCCACTGGGCTGAGACAAACGGTGGTGCCTCATCGCGGATCCTGGATTATCGAGCAAATGTTGTTTACCACCCGCGAGGTGGCGCCACACAGGAGAGAGTTCGATCGGTGGGTGTCTAATCCGCAGAGAAGCTTCTTCAAAGATACTACTTCAAAGCCGTTTTAACATAGGTGATCTTGCTAGACTTCATCACGCGGTATTGCAAGGATTAATCAAAATTCACTTCTTATTTCTAGCATTATGTCAGATTGGTGGTCAAACCGGAATTATCATTTTTCTGCATCACTGCTCTGCACTTGTGAATGAGTTCAATGACTCGTTGACTGAATGATGAATCCGGGTATGACTACTAATTCTAATACTGTCACTATGTCTATGAGATGCCTTGCAGTTCATTTGCAAGCTTTGTGGCAAACGCGCCTGTCGTCTGTTAAGTGGTATTAAAGGGCGACTAGTCCTAAGTTAATATTACAACATTTTATGATGGGAAGGTAAACAGAATTGTCCAGATCACCGACATTTAAATAAAAAAATGGAGTTGGTATGCAGTTGATGAGTGAAACTTCAAACTGCCACTGCCAGGCTAATTTAGTGCCAGGTGAGACGGGACGGCTAGGTCACGGTTGGAGATCTGTACTGTTACTAGAAGAAATTGTACATTATAGTCATAGTTAAATTAGGACGAATACAGTAAATTAAATATCATAACACAAAAGAACACTTGTATGACTATGTCTATGAGCATATTGATAGAACTTCTGATCTGGATATTTCACAGACAACTCAATACTGTGTCTAACACAATTCCACATTTAAAGGTGACATGAACAGATTAGAAAAAACATTGTAGTAAATAAAATATATCTAAAATAAATCAACCGTGTTCAAAAAGTTATTTTAACATTTTTTTTCATAAAATTACACAAATAAGATTAAGAATGCTTTCATCACGGGCTGTCTCAGAAACGTTGTCTTGTGTTTGTTTTCAAACGAATGCTAAAAAAAAAGAGTGCACTATACTATTTTCTTCAAAAACTGTTAGAGCACTTGGAGACAGCTGGTAACTACGCTAGAATCTTATTCATTGATTTAAGTTCAGAATTTAATACAATGTCATGATTGATAAATTACAGAAACTGGAAGTTCCTGCTGCGCTTGTCCACTGGGTTTTCAATTTCCTGAGCACTTGCCCACGATGTGTTCAAATGGGTGACACTTCAGGAATGTCGTTTCAAATTCTCTCAAGACTGCAAAGCGGGACTACTACACTGGTCTAATCCTGGAAAATAAGAAGAAGCTAAAATTAATGTGGAAATGCCTAAAAGAACTCCTGTCAGAAAAATCCAAGTCCAGCCCCAAAGGTGTACTTGTTGAAGGTCAAATAATTACTGATCCCAAATGTAAGGCCAATGCATTCAACAAGTATTTTACATCCATTGGTCAAGAATTGGCAAGTAGGCTTTCACCAGCTGCTTCGATCACTCCATCTAAATCAACCAAAATATCTGCTTTTACCGTCACACCAGATTTTATTGAACAACAACTAAAGAATATGCCCGAAAATAAATATGTTGGTCTGGACAGACTGCCTGGCAGACTACTACGCATAGCAGCACCAGTCATATCACAACCACTCCCTTTCATTCTAAGTCTCTCTCTGAAATCTGGCAAGTTTATCACAGAATGGAAATGTGCAAAGAGGCTACCACTTTACAAATCTAGTCCATCAATGGAAACTAACAACTACAGACCGATCTCAATTCTACCCAATTTGTCTAAACTACTTGAACGTTTTGTTCATAGTTCTTTTACAGATATTTGGAAGAGCATAAACTTCTCACGAATGCCCAATCAGGTTTCAGAAGATCGCACTCCACTGTAACTTCACTGCTAAATGTTACAAATCGATGGTTAAAAAACATTAATAAAGGACTTGGAACGGGAGTACAGTGCAGTGTTCATTGATTTCCGGAAGGCCTTTGACACCGCGGACACTGATATTCTGCTGGCCAAACTTAAAGGATTTGGAGTTACACACATTGAACATAAGTGGTTCTCGAGCTACCTCATTGGTGAAATCACCCAAATCCAGAACTTCCTACTATCAACGCAGTTTCAATGTGTCCGGTTAGAAATTATGGAATAAACTACCAATTGAAATTAAAAACAGCCATTCTGTTCCAACCTTCAAAAAGACCCTACACAAATATCTGAGTGCTACACCACCATTTTAAATGTACTTTGTTTTATCTGTTTCTTGTAAGTTATGACTACTTTGTACTTTATATACTTTATGTTTTTTATTTAACGCATTCTATCATTATTATTTATTGATTTATTGTAATCTCTTTTAACTTGTATCCGTTGTACGTATATCAACACGTCTTGTATGATTTATGTAAATGGTGTATGAATGGCTCGGCCATCGAAAATAGTAAAAACTAAGTATGTCACTGAGTAGAAATCAAATTATCAATCAATCAATCAGTCACCAGTGCTGGTTAGCAACTCCGGTGCACCTCAGGGCTGTGTTTTCAGTCCATTTTGTACATTTTGTATACTAATGATTGTCGGAGTGTTGATCCATCTACTTTGTTTCTGATGTTTTCTGACAATGCAGCCATACTCGCTCTTGAGTGATTCAGCCTCAGACCAAGCGTATCTGTCTTCAGTGGTACATTTCTCTAGTGCAGTGCTAACGTTCTGCATCTTAACGAATCCAAAACGAAAGAAGTATGCATTGACTTCCGTTGTAACACTACTGCCGTTAGTCCCATTGTCATTAATGGTGAATCTGTGGAACACGTCGATAATAAGTTGTACTTCACAGAGCACGTTACAGCCGTGCAAAATAAGTCTCGGCAGCAACTGCACGTTCTTCGCAGATTGCGCGCTTTCAACGTGGACCCAAAACTTCTCCTTCTCTTCCGCAGTATAATTGAGCCTTTCTTAACTTATTGCAGTATTTGTTATTACTCTGCTCTTTCGGGAGCAACCGAAACAGGCTTCTAAAAATCTCACATACTGTTGCCAAGATAATTAATTTACCTACTCCAGTGCTGTCCAAAATGATTGAACGTGCATCTTTGAGAAAGGCTCGTGTTGTCGCTGCTGACTTGGACCACCTGCTCCACTCTTACTTTGATATTCTTCCATCTGGTAGGAGGTATCGGTGCTTGAAATACAAGAAAGTTTGGTACAACAACAGCTTTGTGCCTACGACAATCAGAATGTTGAACCAGTGATGTTGATAACTGTGCTCTGCTTTGATTAGATTTATGCTTTACATACCTCGTATGTGTAGATGTAGATATACATATCTGACATGTACGTCTCACATTATATTTTTATGAGATCATGAGGTGTCAGACAAATATCTTTCCAGGAACAATAAAGTAATTGATTGATTGACAACTAGCTCTAGAAATGTCATAAAGTCTGATACCCTACATGAGACCAAAGGTTTTTCCTGTTATATACGTCCTCGGCACAGACACCAGATAAAACGGGCCAGTGGCTTTCAATGTCTTCCAAAAGACACAGGCATTGTGAGGTGAAAGAAGTTGCCCAAGTTTCTAAATGGCCAAAGATGTTTTTGAAACCTGGTAGAAAGAGATGGGCTTCGCTGAGATATGATAGACCTATTGAGCTGACTAATGGTCACTTAATTAGAAAGTGTGAGATGTTCTGATTGAATCTATGACAAAAACCTCAGTGGACAAAAGCTTTATACTTAATAGTACTACCGGGGTATTCATGTATTTTGACGGACAGTGACTTTGAATGGGGCGTTTTCTCCTTGGGAGTTTTATCTGATGGAACAGTTGTTGGTGCACCATTTTGATACCTCCCTGCATCTCAGATTTGCCCACCACCTCAAAATAAACAGGCTGAATAAACAAGGGACATGGAAACCTACAATCTGGTCACCCAGGAATTGATCACCACATTCAGCTGTTGAAGGTTTATGAATGGCAACAACAGATTAATTACCATGTGTCACCAGAAATCCCTGGGGGTGTGTTATGTCCTGGTGACTATTCTGGTGAAGGTGATTTTCTGGTGACAATGGCAGCATAAGCAGACTCGGTGATGGATCATAACAAACAGGTAATGCGTGTCATGGTAATGGAAATATGTTGCTTCTTTCGTCCTAACAATGATAACAGAGTGGCTGTGGACCTACGCCGGGGTACGTAGCTATGGGAGTAGTTGGCATTCAATATCTGGCATTGTGCATGAATACACGAACATCCGAGTTAGATCAGTGGTCGCCTTTGTCAACCATCTTGATATAGTGACACGTGTACAGTTTACATACATGTATAATATTTCACTGAGCTTTTCGTCATGGATGGGAGTTAAGTTATACTATTTGATGCTTGTTTAAATATATTGTGAAGTAACTAAGTGTAAGTTTATCAAGTCAGATACATTGGTTGCCTCACAATGCATCAATAAGGCATCAATAATGCAGTTGTGCTTGCAGCATCGAAGGCACAAAATACGAGACGGTCTGTTTTAAAGCATTATTTTGACAGATATGATTTCAACATAAATAACAAAATTGTCCAGTCTCAAACTGTAAATGGTTGCGTTGTTACTTTTATTGATATAGTAATTGACACAATAAGTGTTGAAAACTGTATTTGATGGTATTTGTTTAATTTAAATCAACACATACAAATGATAAAACAAGGAAGTTATCAAGAAACAGTCCTCAAGTAGATATATATTCAAACTTGTCTTGGTAAGTTTTGACTGCCTTTGTTCATAGTTATTGGTGCAGCAAGTAGTCTATGATTGAGCATCAAAGGCACACACTCTGTAGGGTAGAACAAAAGATACCAATGTTTAGCAGGTTCTCAGCACAATCAGAGTTAATATCACTCCACCCCCCACAGCCAACAATGCATTAACAAGCCTTGATGGACACTACACTTTAATTGGAGTCATTAAAATCATTGGTTGAATCTGTAACCAATGAGGCAGAAAGTAACAGGGCTTTTATGTTTAATCTGTAGTGTGAAGTGTTAATTCTGTGAGCACTATTTATCACCCTGACCCAGGGGGGAAGTTGTCTGGGCAGTGGAGAGGAGTAGACACAATATGTCCATGGGGCGCCCCAGGCCAACCATTGTGTGGCGTGTGGCTCATAGTAGGCTAATGAGTCCTCACTTCCCAGGAGACCAGAAGTGTGCTAGATGGTATTTCTAGGAACTTCTTTGTTCTGGTCGGTCTGGTCCCTGAGTCAACCAGTGTCAGCTGTCTGGAAAGACTCATTTGACCAGTACTAGTTTTGATGATTGTGTTTAATATTTCAGGTTTTAACACTAGGGACGATACATTAACAATGAAGAAATTACTGCTTTGAGAAAAGAAGGTATGTTTAAAAAAAAATACTCAATAAGTACCTTGAATGAAATGTTACTTTCCAATAGTCTGTTTCTAGCCATGTATGTTGGGTTTAGCTATTTCAGAAGCACAATTAAGGCCAAGCAGTTGTAGGCTGCAGTGTGATTTTATTTGTACATGTCCTGGAAATAAAGTCGGATGTAGAGCCATTTTATGATTTAGTAAGGCAATTATTTCACCATACAGTCTTAGTGGCCTCATAAATGGTGCACATTGACCCAGATGATGGATTTATTCTGTAAGACCTACAGGAATAGTGTCGATACATTCAGGTTAATGACTCGGCTTACATGCATAAATCTAAGAAATGTTGCAGTGTGTAAAGAATTGCTCAGCTACGTTCTGCTTTATGTCGTATAAAATCTTATTTGCTGTCGGATATAATTGCTGCTGCATTTCTATTTTCTATGTAGGTTTACATATTTTACAATGTGCATGTCTTAATTAGTTTTAATGTTTTCATTTTTTTCATGTTTATTAGATATGTAACATTTATTGATATACATCAATTTGTTTATATATATATATTATATAACAAATAATTTTTTTATTTTATGATACATAAATGTAAATATGTATACACATGTAGGCACTACGCATGCGACCACATACATTGTGTTTGTTAACATTTTGATTAATACTTTTACATTTTAATAAATACTCTTGCTGTTTCTACATTAATCAATGTTAATATCACAAAATATAATGGTGATTATCATAAATCTGATATAATTTGTACACACTGGCTAATACTTGTAACTATAACTTAATGTAATATAGCATTGATGTTACAATAACTTTCATCATTTATATAATAATTATATACACATATATATCAGTTTTCCAGAAAGAAATCACGTAATCTCTAGTTGCATATGATTTTGCAAATAGAATACTTTTGTATATTTCCAGCTAAAGTGTAGTAGCATATCAAAGTTTAACCTCGCGGCTGTACGCCATACATAGGACGTCAGGTGAAAAGATACACCTTTATAAATCAACTCACATCCGGCATTTGTATGAACCAGTCTTGACCAAGAACAGCTGCCAGTGTCTTCAACAGACACTGCAGAAAGCTGAATGTAAATTCAGAAAGCCACTTGAAATTCCGTTCACATAACACCCTTGAGCGAGACGCGTGCCACCAAACGGCAAGCAGATCCGCTATCTGTGCTAGCGCTTAATTGATAAGTAGATTAATGCTGATTTTCATTATTAAAACCCGATACTGATGGCTCAGATAGCATTGATAGTCCCCCGGGGTGACATCCAATGTCTCCATAGTTCTCCATTTGCCATCTGGCCATGGTTAAAGCAATATTGCCTCTGGCAGTGCCTTGCTGCTGGGTCGAACCAGCGAGCCGTAACAGTGGCTTTCTTGATGTTTACCCAAGTGGTCATGGTTGGTGAAGCCTGCATGCCTGTTGGGAGGGTCACACCTTGTTACTGCCTCATAGGTTGGTCTTCCTACAGTCTGCTGGGTGAGGAGTAGTAGCTGACCATAGTCGCTGACCACAAGAGACGCTCACTACACATGGATAAGGTGGGGGATAATTCTGACATTTTCTGCTGCATTTATTTGATAGGGTTTGATATGATGCAGTGTGCCTTTGTGTATTCAATGGTTTAGCCAGTCATTGCCCCACCAGTGTGATGGTCTGTCAGAGCATGTGATAATAGCAAGATACATCAGTCAGATTAATGGTTTTGGTGTATTGTATCTTGTCTCCCTCACATGTCTAGAATGGCACATATTCAGTTGCAATCAAGATAAGTGCTCCACTGTTCTTTCGCAGGAAGCTTCAGTTACAGTATAGTTGTCATGTATGAAATATATGTATGGAAAAGTAAAAGTAGTAGTAGTAGCTTAGAAGCAGTGAATCATTTTGATGATGTGTGATGGCTTACCACTTGCTTGAATGTTAATGATGGATCATGTTACTGGTCACAGACTACAACCTATTGTCCATGCTTGAAGCTTAAACTGAAGCTTATCAGTAATCCTAGCTTATCAGATTTCTAAACAATCGCATGTAGAACTTATTGTCCATGCATTGTTTATTAAAGGATCTTCATTAGTTTAGGTTGCCCCACAATTAACTAAGTATACAGTGTACTGAAACATGGGGTGATATGTAGCTTGCAGACATAGGTGTGTGATGGATGGGGCGTTTATGCAGTTAACCCCAGGCACCTCCATTGTTGTGTCCTCTTGTTACTGGGCCATAGACATGG
The DNA here is from genome assembly GCA_963995525.1 of Escarpia spicata. Taxonomy (NCBI): domain Eukaryota; kingdom Metazoa; phylum Annelida; class Polychaeta; order Sabellida; family Siboglinidae; genus Escarpia; species Escarpia spicata. The sequence goes on along the minus strand of OZ023214.1, from coordinate 10,443,640 downwards.
AATTATAATGAAGGTGGTGTGAATTGGAGGGAAGCATTCAGCCTTGAGTATTAAGAACACAAAATAATAATTCTCTAGCATTTTCCCTGTGTGATGGACATTGAATGTTTGTCCTGGTTATATCTACAGTTAATGTTGTCTATTTTTGAAATAGTTCATAATTGGCACCAAAATAAAATTGTTGATCATTACGACTGAAATATATTTGAACTTGTACTTTATCTGATGTAATTGGAATTGTACTAATCCGGTGTACTAGACCGCAACCCTGCAGTGGCTTTGGAGAGTAGACATTGAAGAATGGATGAGAAAGACGGACATTGAGATGGCTTGGTGCAAATAAACAAGATAATGGTAACCAAACAACCTGGCATCAGTGGATATGGCCAACAGAGAATATTGTATGGAGGGAGGGAGGGAGGTCTGAGTAATTACACACCAGGAACAGGAATAAACAGCCGGAAGGACGTAATGATGATGCATGACTTTAAGGCACAAATGGTTACATTCTGACAGCTGTCACGTGCCAGAGATTGCAGCTTAATAGCGGCATGATAATGCAATAAATTACCTGCTTACATCGTCATCATCTTTATAATGGTATGAGTCACACACTTATTGGTTTGTTGATACAGGGAAAGAGGATCGTGTATGTGTCATGTGACATGACTACAGTGGCGCCATCTTACACACCACTACCAAAGAAACGCGGTAGGAAACGTTTATAAAATATATTTATAACCCGTCCGTATATTGCATGGGCAGCAAGAATTAACACTTACTTTGGAGCGTTTTGTTTATTTTGAACAATATTTTCAGTATAATTTATTACATGTCCTGTCAGGTTGTACAACTTCTGGTGACATCAATGTCTCCAACCAATCCTGTCTCATGGTCACTCTCACTCACTGCCCATAACTAGGCGGTCGTTGGGGCACCACTGATGACTTGACAGCCTCCGCCATCTTTTTTGGTTTTCTGCCACCCTCTGGGTCAAGCCAGTCCAGTCCTGGCTGTTGTCTTCCTGCCTCTTCCTCTGTCTTCCTCCTACCTAGTAACATGTCCACTTTAGCTTTCGTTTCTTGACTGTCGTCATGAGGTCTTCACAGGGTCCATTGGTTTGTTTACTTCTGTTGCGGACGTCTTAATTCGTGTGATCACATAAGCTTGCAAAATCTAAACGTGTTAAGCATTACATGGGGGATCGGTCGAAAAATAAATTACAACAGTGGCACCACCCAGCGAGTGAAACGTGTTAATGTAAATTGATGATAATAGCAATTTTTGTTGTAAAAATTGCAAGTCCACCACGTATTGGTGGGTGGGTTGAACCAGTGTATAAACGCTTTTTTTTATTTTGAAAGACAATTCCTTTGAGGCACACCCTTCTGCCCTTAATCCCTTACAGTCACATCACAAATTGTTTCTCGGCCATCTTGACAAATTGTCACCGTCTCTCTCGATCTTCTGTCATTTTCTACTATTCTAATGTTAAACCTGCTTCCAGATCTCATCTGCTAGTCTCCTGCTTCCAGATCTCTTCTACTAGTCTCAAGCTTCCAGATCTCTTCTGCTAGTCTCCTGCTGCCAGATCTCTTCTACTAGTCTCCAGCTTCCGGATCTCTTCTGCTAGTCTCCTGCTTCCAGATCACATCTGCTAATCTCCTGCTGCTAGATCTCATCTGCTAGTCTCCTGCTGCCAGAACTCTTCTGCTAGTCTCCTGCTTCCAGATGTCTTCTGCTAGTCTCCTGCTGCCAGATCTCTTCTGCTAGTCTCCTGCTGCCAGATCTCATCTGCTAGTCTCCTGCTGCCAGATCTCTTCTGCTAGTCTCCTGCTTCCAGATGTCTTCTGCTAGTCTCCTGCTGCCAGATCTCTTCATGCTATTCTTCCATCTTGATCTTTGACGTCCTCTTCTTCTACGACCATCTTCTCTTTCCATGCACACTGATGTTTTGTATTCCAATATAACAAGTACGGTTGAACCTCACTTTACGGTCACCTCAGTAATACAGCCACCTTGCAATTAAGGTCACCCTGGGACAGTCCCACATTATTTCTACAACAGTGCATTACAGGAAGTTAGTCCCACTAATACAGCCTTTCAGGTTATTTTTGTCCAGTCTCAAGGGTGACTTTAATAGTGTCAATACATTCAGGTTAATAATTGTATGTCCAACAACTCATTATGTAAAGCAAACAAACTGCATCAACATTTTTCTTTGAACATGTAACATTAAGAATGATATGGAAGTAATTAAATGTACTTAAATTGAAAAGCTTTTCTTTTCAAATTATAATATTGTTGTGAGTTGTTTGGCTCAGTGACTGAGTGGTTTGGGGTCCTTGCTAGGTTTTAAGGACCTTGCATTTTGATGTACATTTATTTCAGTCCTCTTGATATGGATCAGATTAATAATTAAATACTTCAATTAAACATGTGCATGCTGCACATGCATGCGTGCAGTTTGATGTTCTGTGGGGAAGACAACTCTAGCATGCAAGATTTATTGTGATATATTTAGAGCTTTAAGAAACACAGTTTTTAGTGATTTTGTAATAATATTATAGTCTTACCCTCTAAGAGGTTTTCATGAATACCTAGGCAGTTCTAATCGTTTTGTCCGCCCCATCATAAGCAAGTTATTAACTGTCAGTATGTAACTGAACACCCTGTTCAACTACATGGTTGCCCCCATGGTAGGATTCCAATTTCTGAAACTTTAATTTAGACTTAAAGTGGTCTTATGCCAATGCCATACGCACTCTAAAATGAATGTGAAGGCTAGACTGAGTCTTGTAAAACACCCGTGTTTTGATAATGCAACAATTGGCAAGGAAAATGGGCTTTGATGTTTTCATAACTGTAATCACAAATTCGCAAATTTCAGGGATGGATTTTTCACCCAGTGAGCACAGTACAGTGCACACTGATTGTTTACAGAGCATCCAATGACACCTCTTGTGGAATCAAACTGAACCTACTGTGTTTATTTAGACCAACTGACACATGGTATGAGGTCAATACAAAACATCTCTCAACCAGAGGTGGGCAGGGCCAAATGGGGCAGGGATCTCATCCCTCCCTTACATAGTTATCATCAAATTCTGTCAGATACTTTTTAAGATAACAAAGTTTATTCAGCCAAGCCTGACACTCTTAATTACTTGCTCCATTGCCCTCAGTAACAGGTGTCTGGTGATGTCACATGTAATGAATTGGCAGAACATGATTGTTAATCACTTTTGGCGCATATAAAACTTTGTCAGAATTGTCTAATAACTGGACAGGCACATATAAAAATATAAAAGGTGGAATTGCCAACATCAAATAATCATATAGACATGAATAAGACCAGATAAGCTGGCATTTTTAATTGAAATAAATTACCTTACATCTTAAAATAAATAAATAAAATAAATAAAAGTACTTATATAGCGCCCAATCAATTAAAATTACCCTCGGGCACTTTACATACATGCACACGTATATAATAGTATATTACATAAAAAGAAATGCTAATTAAGAAATAAGTATGTAAAAAAATATAACATTAACTTAAATATAGTTACTAAAAAAAGAGAGATTAAAAAAAATGTTAAAATAAATTAAGACATTTATAAAAACTACTAGAAATACATTAATTTATACAAGAAGAATAATCATAAATGTGTTGAGAAACTAATAAAAAAAAAACATTTATCAATAGAAAGCACATAAAATGTCCTAGTCGGTGAATTATAAAAACGCTTGTTTAAATAGGTGAGTCTTCAAAAGTGTTTTAAACACTTGTAATGATGTTACCTTATTTGGAATACAATAGTAGGAGTTAATTGATGCAAAATGGTGAATGCGACTGTGGATGGAGTTCAGGGTTAGAGTCAATTATAATTGTAATTCGTAATTGTGTAATTGATTAAAATTACGGTGTAATTGAAATATTTGAAAGTATCGTAATTGTAACTGATTTTGTGTGTGTGTGTTATATATAATTGTAACTGGCCATTGTAATTGCCTTAATTGTTCAATTACTTTTCCATAGTTTCTCCAATTGTGGGTGAAACTCCCAGAACTGTTTTGTTTTCATTATGAAGACCAAGGCTGTTTCACTCTGAAATCACCTTCCCTCTCATACTCCCCATTTTTGGGTGTCTAACAGTCAGACAGTGATTCTTTCTGGTGAACATGGGCATATAACAGCTGTCTGCCTGTCCTGCCACAGTCCTGGCACAGTCATGTTGCATTAATCATTTAGCAGTGTCTTTCCAAACAATCAGTCACCCATGGACAGGCACAGTGCCAACTAGTCTTGTTTGCCTTATTGACTTGGCATGTTGGAAGCACTGACAGAGAGATAAAACATGGCTTCTCTTCCATTGGGGAGGGCATATAGAGCTGACCCATTGAAGCACTAGTTCTAGCAGTAGCAGGCTTCAGCAATTGACAAGTGTCAAGTAGGAGGCCAAGAACAAATGATAGGCCTGTGGTCCAGTGATACACAGGCTAGCTGTACTAATTGTAATTTAGTTAAATAAGGCTGTGCACTAACACTACCCTTTCACTGTGGAATTATTTTCTAGTAAGCTTGAGGGCAGCAAGGTGCTGAGAAGCCAATTGTGTGGTAATGATATAAATGTGGGATGATCTGAGATATATCATTAGTTCTGTTTATATTATTTTGAGCAAAACAAAAATCCATTGTAATTGACAATTATAATTGTAATTGAATATATGTTGGGACGGTAATTGTATTTGAAATGCAAAATAATTGTAACTGTAATTGAAAATTATCCAGTCATGTAATTGTAATTGATCAATGTAATTGAACCCAACCCTGATGGAGTTAGTTAGAACAAAAATCTTGCATCAGTTGGTAGTTTGTGCAAACTGCTCTTATCGTAGTTGATGGGATAATCATGAGCATTCAGCAAGCCTTAAATCCCAACTACCAGTGTACATGCTTATAAGAAAATATAATGTTTGTGCTTCATCTAGGAAATTAGCTTAATTACCCACCTTAATTGATTTGACCCATCACAAATCACGTTTATCAATGATCAGTGTAATTGGGTGAATATGGATGAAGCTTACCAAAAACCCTCCAACCGCAGCCCCCATTGAAGCTCACCAAAAACCTCCCACTCCTTTGTTAAAATATATTGGGAGGAGCTAAACATATCTTCAAAAGAATGTTATAATTTATAGAATGTCGAACCGCAAATGTCCTGATTTTGCCTTTTTGCTAAAATTGTTTAATTGGGTCCAATAAAAACTAATTTCATAGTTTGTCTGATGTTTTCTCTGAGACTAAATAACAATTTTGTACAAACATGCTTACATGTCGTAGTCAATAATAAATAGGTACATTTTTTGCCAAATGGATCTGGAATGAGATGGGGAAAAAACAGAATTGAGGAGACACCTAAAGCCCTTGGGTAGGTTTTAGACGCAATCAATCAAACGGCCATGCAAAAAGTAGCGCATACGAAATTACTTGTACAAAGCAACACCTGAGACAATTTCCGGACAAAGCAGCAGTTATAATTTGGTAAAAACTTAGAATAATCCATTGAGACATGATGCATGGCATGAGAGCTGTATACCTTTGCACACTTAAAACATCATTTGTAGACTGCACGTTCAGTGATTTGTTTTGTGTAATTGATTGATTGCGTTAGTGGTTGTATTCTTGTCTTGTTTGGCGTGTTACTGCATGAATCTTTTCATGGAAATGTTCTTTTTTTCCATTCTACTAGCTGGTGTCATTGTTAAAAAAACACCTTGATGTCTTTCACCATGCTCGCAGCATTTGAGGGGTTGACTACACTACCCCTGGAGGGCACCCTACGCAATGTATGGAAGTTATCTGAATCAGCTGTACTTTGTCCTACTAATTGACTGCTTGTCATCACTGTGACTGCAGGAACATGCAAATGCCCATGTCCCATATCAAAGGGAATCCCGATATAACTGCCATGTGACCACACACAAGTCAGTGGCAGTGCATTTTCTAATAATTCTACTTCCCAAACATTATAATATGTAACATCCGCCACAATTGGACGTAACTAAAATCGCCATGATTTGGCTCAGCCTTACTTCCACCTTTTCACAAAGTGACATTCTAGGTGGTACTGAGACAGATGTAATCAGCAATGCCCCCTGGCACCTGAGGAGGTCTTTCATGTGCGTTTGCCAAGGCTTCATACCCTGGCCGATTCTCTGTTCCGCTTTCACATAATCGTATCAAAGGTTCTTCATTAATGACATTTTTGCTCTGAGTCACATCTTGAAAAATGAACCAATTTACTGTCCACTGTGACATGCCAGCTTCTTTGTACAAATTTGTTATTTACTTAGTTTTGTGGAATGATTTGTACCATGTCTGGTCCAATTTCACCAGAACTGACAACCGTCATCTTCCTATGGTTTTCACAAAAGAGAAAACTTGTTTATTGAGGCTGCTCCCATTCTCTCACTACAGACTTGAACGTCAACAAATGTAGTTCACAGTGGGCTGATTCAATGAGGAAGACATTTTAAGCTAATGAACATTTTATGTTTTAGTATCATATCATTGGGTGTTTCACTTATCACATGTAATCTCAAACTGTTGTCACAGTTGGTATATTTCAAAGTGTTGTGAAAATTGTTCGTGGTCTGAAATGAACAGTTGCAGCTGCATAGTTATTAGTCCTTTGTGACTTAGTAGTTTGGATGTTGTGTAAACTTTGTAATTGGCAGATTTAATATAACAACTTTGTTTTCTGTTTGATTTGATGTAGAATGTCAAGAATATAATAATGATAATAATAATAATAAATAACTTCTTAACCCGCCAATATCGTCAGACAATCTGAGCTCAGTGGCGCACCAAAACCAAAGGATTAAGCAGTCTCGTACTCGTGTGATAGGCGAAAGTCGTCAACAAATGGATGGATGTGCTAGGAAGCTAGGGATATGTACATTTTATATGCATGTAGTGAATTATTGTACCATTGTTAGTTCAGTAAACTACTGAGCTGGGATCTCATTCTCTAAAACTCCCATTAGCGTTAATGCCAGAATAATCAACCAAATGATTGTGGGCACTACGGAAAGAAGAAATATTCCCAAATATTAATTTCTAATTAAAGATGAAGAAACAAACCAGGTGTAGAAAAATTGTTAGTTGACATTGACACACCCAGTCAACATTATCATAACAATAGCAATGCCTGCATTATACGTGTATGAATGTCTGTGTTTCAGGTATGCTGCGTGACGCGAATCACCACCTCGCCATGGGCCCTGCCTCTGGTATGACCATCGTAAATAGCTTCTTCAATGAGAATGACGTCTTCGAGAGGCAGTGGTTCCGGCGCGGCGACACGTGTCGGGGCAGTGTCAAACGGTGTCATCGAATGTCCCTGAGGAGTGCGAGGGAAAGGGACACGGACGTGTGCAGCAGCTGTGGCTTTGTCGTCAGCGGGGACTGTCATCAGGTGTGCGTGAGACAGCGTGTCTATCACGCCGCGTGCTTCAAGTGTACCAGGTAAGCTGTGGGCGGGTGTCTCGTTTGTTGTTCAAATCAATTACGAAACCGTTGAAAACAAATACTTTTCTATTTAAATATCAGTTAATTGTGTGTCATTTGATGAGCCACAGGTGTATAAATGTACACATATATACAGTCAAACCTGGCTTTATGGTCCCCTTGCTAATACAGCCACCTCGCATTTAGGGTCACCCTAGGAAAAACCCGCAAATTATTTTGTGTAACGGTAAAGGATAGGAAGTTAGTCCGGCTGATATTGTCCCGTGGGTGACCTTAGTAGTGAGGTACAACTTTGTGTACACTGTATGTATATATATATATATATATATATACATACAGTATATATATATATAGGTATACATATATATATATATATACAGTCTATATATATATTATATATATATATATTATATATATATTATATATATATTATAATATATATATATATCTGCATACTAATATGCCAACTTGGAGGCACTGTAAGTAAATCTCTTTCCAGGGGATGAGGTCCATCCACCTCATTCTGTATTCATTCGCGTATTTGGACAAGTGGCCTCTGATCTACCAGTTAACGGTGTATTTCAAAAAGGAAAAAAGGTAGTTATTTAGAGTTTTTTTCAGTGGACAGTTTGAGTGGTCAGCCATTCTCCATGGGGTGTCAAGGTAGCGAGCTTTACGTTCGATTTTTTAAAGAAATTCTTAGATTGACAATAAAGAAATTACACAATCGACGGGAGAGTTTCAGATGAGTCCTGTAATAGTTATAATTGCTGCTGTTGATTTGTTGCTTCACAGGGGGGACGCTATTGGGCCATTGTCCAAAAAAGTGTACAATTTATAAAGTCAGGCTTACAACAATTTCACCAAAGATTGAACTCGGTAAGAGCTTTCAGGACATCAAATATACAACAGAGATGGGTATCAGCAATAAGAGGTGCAAGAACACTACCAGGAGCAGACGGTGGATCTGATCACGAACTACTGATGGCAGAGATGAAACTGTTAAAAGTGGAAAAAGGAGCAACAACAACACAGAGATATGATGTAGATAATCTAGCAGATAATTGAAAATAGGCCTTCCCATGAAACAACACAGTGCTATAATAATCACCAAAGTATCCATGAGGGAAACAAAATGTTTCCTAATCAAATGCTATGTTATACCTCTTGATTCTTATTAAATGACATATATACAAGATGATTACAAAAATTCCGTTTACATGTAATTTAAAATGCTCAAATTGTATGTAGTGTAGTAATTTTTTGTCGATGACGCGATGAAAATCAAGGTTGACTTCAAGTAGCTGTCATAACAAAAGTAACTTGTATTACATTCTTCTTCAGTTCAGCCTATCTCTGCGAGACGTAGCTGCCCGGATGATCTCATGATATGCTGCTCTGTCTGCTGTTCATCTCCCTGCTCTCATGATGTCATCTTCCAACCAGTCGCTAATGTCCTGCTCCCATCTTTTCCTTGATCTTCCCCTTCCTCTCTTTCCCTCCACTTTGCCTTCTAGGATTGTTTTCTTTAAGGAATTATGCCTTTTGATGTGGCCAAAATAACTCAGTTTTAGTCTTTTTATTCTATTCACTAGTTGGCAGTTCTTTATGTCTATTTTTTAAAGGATCTCTGCATTGGTTGTTCTTGTTATCCATGGTACTCTTAGGACTTTTCTGTAACATTTAATCTCAAATACTTGTATTCTTCTCATGTCTTCTTTGTTCAGTGTCCACATTTTGCTTCCGTATAGAGCTGTTGGGAAAACGCAGGTTTTAAAAATTTAAATTTTTGCTTATATGTTTTGGCCTTTCCAAATGACAAAATACATCCTTGTCCTACTCCTTTACGCACTGAGAAAGTTTCTGTAGTTGTGTTTTCCAGCCTGACCACTGCTTGTTGGTGGTTGTTGATTTTGAGAGGACGATTATCTTTGTTGGAAGTTCATGACATTTACCGTTTTCCACATCATCTGATGATTCACACAGTCGAAAGCCTAGAATAGTTGATGAAGCATATTCTTAGATCATTATTTATCTCTCTGAATTTCTGAATCACCATTCTCAGATTGAATATGTGGTCCCTTGTGCCTCTGTTTTTTCTGAAGCCTGCCTGTGTACTGCTCACTTCCATTTCCATTTTATCTTGCATTCTTTTCATTATGATTTTCAGCAATATTTTGCTTGCATGGCTAATGAGTGATATGGATCTGTAGTTGGAGCATCGCTGTAGGTTTCTTTTCTTTGGTAATGGGATGTATATTGATTTCTTCCAGTCGTCAGGCCATTTTCCACGCTTCCATATTTTCTTACACAGTGCATGGTATATGTCTATTCCTTCTTCTTCCGCTGCTTTTATCATTTCTGCCTGTATGTTGTCGCACCCAGGGCTTTTCCCATCTTTTAGACTATTAATGACCCATTTCACCTCATCTCTTAATGGTTCGAGATTGTCCTCGTCTTGGTCTTCGTTTCCCATATCAGGGGGGTCGTTGTTGTCTCCATCTCGTGCGTACATATTTTCACAATATTCTTTCCATCTTTTGGCTATGTCTTCTGCATCAGTCAGAGTTTTCCCATTTTATCTTTGATGATTCTGAATCTGGGCTGGAATTTACCTGTCATATTCTTTATTTCTTTAAACATTTCTTGGTTTCGATTTTCTGCCACACAGTCCTCTATTTTCTTACACTTGGCTTTTATATACTTTTGTTTATCCCTTTTGCATAGTTTTTTTATAATTTTTTTAATCTCCCTATAGCTTAATATGGTTGATTCCTCGTTTGTGCGTTTCTTAAGCTCTTTTATTTCTGCTATTTTCTTTAAGGTCTCTATACTGATCCAGGGTTGGTGTTTTTTTGCTTCCTCTTCAAAATTGTCTTGATATCATTTGCGATTTCTTCTGGTTCTTTATCTTCTGTCATTGTCAGTAATGTTGTAAATCGATTCTTCACAGACACTGTGTATTTGTCTGCTAGATTATCTACATTATATCTCTGTGTTGTTGTCGCTCCTTTTTCCACTTTTAACAGTTTCATCTCTGCCATCAATAGTTCATGATCAGATCCACCATCTACTCCTGGTAGTGTTCTTGCACCTCTTATTGCTGATATCCATCTCTTTTGTATATTTGATGTAGTCTATCTGATTTCTAGTCTGTCCGTCGGGCGATGTCCACGTGTAGATTCTTCTAGGGTGATTTGAGAAATTTGTATTTACGATTGTGAGGATATTAGCGATGGCGAACTCAACGAGTCGTTCTTCCCTTTCGTTTCTCTCTCCTAATCCAAATTTCCCGATTGTTCCTCGTTCTATCTCGTCTTGTCTTTGTCCTACTTTGGCATTAAAATTGCACATGACAATGGTGATGTTCAATTTCTTGGATTCGTCTATTTCATCTTGCAAATTAGTGTAAAAAGCTTCTATTTCTTCCTCTTCTGCTATTGATGTCATTGCACTCTAGACTTGTATTATTTTGATATTCTTCACTTTTCCATGTAACCTTATGCTCAGAATTCTGTCATTTTCTGGTTTGTATCCAAGTACTGTATTTGCTATTTGTTTACTCAGATATATTGCTACGCCTCCATGTCCTGCCTTTGCTTGTCCATAGTATATGAATTTTCCTCCGGCGTGTGGTGTAAAATGACCTTGTCCCGCCCATCTGTGTTCTGCTATTCCTAGGACACTTATATTGTTTTGTTTTGCTTCTTCTATAACATTGTCCATTTTTCCAGCCGCCATGCTGCGGACATTCCAAGTTGCTATCCTCTTCTTGTTTGTTAGCCATCCATTGAACTTCTTTCCCTTCCCCGCACAGTCGAGCACATTGCCTTCATCAGCTTGAGTAGTACTCCCGGTTGCTTCTGGCTCTTCCCCAATAGCCATTAGGGACTCTTCTGGCTTGGGGGACTCACCACCGAGTCCCATATCGATTCTCTCTACTCTCATGGTTTCATCTGGGTTTTTGGCAGTGTACATTCCAGTAGTTAGCATTGTTTTCTGGACGGTTCTGGCCGCTTATCATTCTACATCCCTGATGCGCCCATGGCCTGACACCAGGCCTTTCCATCTCCCGCCTTCGTAGCCATTGACCTCTGGGGAGTCTTCCCCCTACTCTGCCGACAGATGTGTGTACTAACAGGGGGGACAACCCATTGGAAAGGCACTCACATAGTTTGGCCGGCCAGCCAAAGCCATTGCCCGGGGTGTGGCGCTGCAGTACACATGCAGACACAAGAAGCCTTATGTGAGCTAAACAAGGAGGGACCAAATAGGATCCTGACCGTCCTGTGTGGGACGTGGCTGTCATTCACCATGAGGTACTATCCCTTACACCTCTTTGCCCTATGCCCCTAACATTGAACTATTTATGGAAAATATACGTCTTTATATGTACAATAAGAAAATATAACTTAATTGCTTAGAATCAAACATTTATTTTTGGACCTGCAAAATCCTATTTGTACACTTTTTGGGACACTGGCCCTGTTATATAATAATTCTAAATACAAGAAAGAAGATCAACCAGGATTGCTGTGGTTTGTGATTAAGCATGATGTCATGCCACCATTATGCAAGTGTCTCGTGGCGTCTGTATCAGATGGGAAAAGCATTTAAATAAGATGGGACAGCATTAGGGGTCCATTTGAATTGAATGATTTCTTAGATAAACTACATTTATTCTCAGACTACCTGAAGCACTATACAATTTTTTGGATATCAAATACATAAACTTTAAACTATTTTACCTAGAAAAAAATTATTTTGGAAAATGTGAAAACCTTTTTAGAATGCAATCAGTAAATAAAAACTGTTATTTCCCGGAAAAATGTAACTCTTGTTAATAAACACAGTAATGTGTATAGTTATGTTAATTTGCTGTGATGTCTAAGCATACTGTCTGAAACACTGTAATTTCTTGGATAAAAAGTACATAAACTTAGATATTTTACCTTTAAAAAATATTTTAGAAGATTTAGAAACCATTTTAGAATTCACCCAATGAAAAAACTTTATTTCGAGGAAAAAGTAAACTCTTGTTAACAAACACAGCAACGTGTATAGCCTCATTAATGTGCTGTGACAGCATATCAACGCTACCTACACAAAGTGGGCTAAATATAGCGCCATTCCTGGAATAGGACTGCGTCAGTGTGTTACATGTTGTCACGTAAGTGGGTGTCTTCTGCGTCACTTACTGCGTCTTTGAGATATTTATATACATGGCGAGCATTAATCCCATCCGTTTGACATGTCCCAGAAATGTTTCTTTCACTGGGGCCTCCAGTGTCAACCCACTAGCGACCGACTTATCAATTTATTAGATTATAATACAGCCTTATTCAAATTTATCCGATCTTATTTCTTGTGGGTGTTCCCTGTAGGCCTTTGTGATAGATACAGTGCCGGCTAGACTGCAGTGCGTTTATAGCTGATATTGGAGATCGCAAGGTTGTCTTCAATGGGTGTTTCCATGAAATTCACACCTCAGAGACACCCAAGAGTTTCCTGTGTTATCCCTTAAGAGATTCAGTTCAGGGAATACCCAAAGCTCCCCATACACAATCCCTTGGAAGCAATCCTGGATGAGCATCTAAAACTGCAAATAAACTGTCCCCCTGGGATTCAGTTTTATTTTAAAGTCCTCCAAACCCCCACCCCCCACCCCAGCGAAGGAGACAACACTAGCATACACATTACACACCCAAGACGCTCTTTCACTACAAAGGTCACAAGAAAAAACTCCTGGCTAACATTGTTTTATAGTTTAACACCTCTTGAGATAAGAAAAAACTTGTTGGCACCGTTTGTAATAAACCGGCGGTGCTGCCACAATGAATGTGGTCAGGAACCATGTCAGAACAATCACACATTCATGTCCCCCCATAGGCCGCTGGTGAGATGTTATGGGCCAGGCATTGTATCAACAATGGCAGGTGATATTATGTGTAGAGCGGTTGTATCAATATGGTCTTATAAGCCACCTATCTATCTCTCGATCTAATCCATATAGATACATGATTAGGAGTGTAATTGTTTGGTCAATTTATCTTGGCATTATCTGATAAATATGTGGCAATATATAGCAGGGCTTTCCCATGGCTCAACTTAAGCTGAAGTCTGTTTGCCAGGAGATTGGTAGGAATTGTGCCAAAGTAGTCTCCGACTGGATCAAAGATCTAATAGGCATAGATTAGTCCCCACCCTTGAAGGTTGTTTTGAGTTGGGTATTTGCCAAAGCAGATGATAATTTCTTGAGCAAGGTAAGCAGATCCAAGGTACTAGGAACACTTCAGACAACGGTTTTTTAACAGTTAAAATGATCAGTTAATTTTGTCAAACATGAAACATTCGTTAGTACATGGATGTAGTTGTGTCTTTCTGGTGATTTAAACAAACGCGATGCTTTCTATGTTCGATTAGAATTGTTTTCAACCAGTGACAAGTATGCTTTAATAGTTTATGATTTGTGCAGCAGTTTATACAAAAAGTAGGTTCTTACAGCATGGTATCCTGTCTCTAGTCTTGCTTAGAGATCTGCATTCACCCCGAGCAGACCTGTTCATTCAATCACCATCTCCACTTCTCTTGGTCGCTAGTAACCAGAGTAATACAATCTTGAGCAATATTACTCTAGTTTGTGGTTACTTCTGCACTAGTAAGTGTGGCACTAGTAAGTGTGGTAGTAAGTATGGCATTAGTAAGTGTGGCACTAGTAAGTGTGGCACTTAAGTGTGGTAGTAAGTGTGGCATTAGTAAGTGTGGCACTAGTAAGTGTGGTACTAGTATGTGGATACTGTTATGCCCGACATACACTGACGACTAATTTACCATTTTTGGATAACTCAACTGTCGGAAGATATCGGAAGACATCGTACAAATTTTGTCGTCACTGTACGCCAGTAATGCAACTACGATTCCAAGTTGGGCAACTTGTTACGATGCAAATTAAGGGCATTGTATCCGATTCGAAAAATGAATCGGGAGTACAATGCATCGTCAGTGTACGCGCCCCAGTAAAGCAACTCAACTGCTAGTCACAAGTGTGTACATGCTAATTAAGATGCAACTAGATTCTTCGATTGCGTTGGCCAATAATAACACGGCTTGAGGTCGACGTAAGTAATCACTCAATAATTCTGCAGCAATACATCACATTCTTTGTACTGTTCATCATACACTGATTATATAACATGTCATCCAAGGACAACCATGGGTCCAAGTGTTAAATCATGGCATCCTGCCAGGGGACAGACCATGCCTCAGAGTTCATGAACATAAGACTCCACTGTTGTGTGATAAACTAGTCATCAGCGTAGGCAGGGCATTAGTTTGTGGTCAGTCAGTGTGGTGTGGCGTGTTGGCAGTGGTATAGTGTGCAGGGTGACATTAGAAGTGTGTGTCGGTGTCTGCTGTGTGCTGTTTGCTGTGGTGTGACAGTTTACCTGGATACTTTACCTGCCCTGGTGAGTTGACATTGTGTCCTGTAGAAATATTTACCCAGTGTGTCAACACCTGGGGATGTCACATCAACACAAGTAATGACCTGCTCTTTATGGGTGGACAGTTCCTTTGACATCCTCCTTGCCACACTTCTTGTCACCCTACTCGTCACCCTCCGTGTCACCCTTCTTGGCATTGTACTCGTCACCCTCCTTGCCACCCTTCTTGTCACCCAACTCGTCACCCTCCTTTCCACTCTTCTTGTCACCCTTCTTGTCACCCTACCCATCACCCTCCTTTCCACCATTCTTGTCACCCTACTCGTAACCCTCCTTTCCACCATTATTGTCACCCTACTCATCACCCTCCTTGCCACCCTTCTTGTCACCCACCTCCTCATCCTCCTTGCCACCCTACTCGTCACCCTCCTTTCCACTCTTCTTGTTACCCTCCTCGCCACCCTTCTTGTCACCCTACTCGTCACCCTCCTTTCCACCCTTCTTGTCGCCCTACTCACCACCATTATTGTCACCCTCCTTGTCACCCTCCTTGCCACACTTATTTTCACCTTATTTGTCACCCTCCTTTCCACCCATCTTGTCATCCACCTCCTCACACTTCTTGTCACCCTACTCGTCATCCTCCTTGCCCCCCTTCTTGTCACCCTACTCATCACTCTCCTTGCCACCATTATTGTCACCCTACTCATCACTCTCCTTGCCACCCTTATTGTCACCCTACTCATCACTCTCCTTGCCACCCTTATTGCCACCCTACTCGTCACTCTCCTTGCCACCCTTATTGTCACCCTACTCGTCATCCTCCTTGCCACCCTTCTTGTCACCATACTCGTCACCCTCCATGCTACTCTTCTTGTCACCATCCTTATCATCCAACTTGTCACCTTACCGTAAAAATTAGTGACCCTTTCTGGGGGGTCAAGTTAGAAACTATGTAGCACTTTGACAGACCTAGAAAGTCGGTTTTAATATTCAGACACAAAAACCACAATTTCTTGAGTAACAGAACTACACATTAATATTGTGCCTGTGAGCCAGTGACCCCCTGGAGCTATTGAGCCAGAGTTCTCTCCTAGAGGCCTAAGTAGCAACAGAGACATTGGAGTAATCTTGCTGCAGTGCTAGTTAATTCATGCCTCAGTCAGTGCCACTCAATCTCATGCAGCAGAGCACTGCTGAATACCTGTCGTGCTTATTAATTTCTCTAATTAAGTGGTCGTTGTGGGCTACCTGAATATGTTGACGTTGCATCCAGTTGACTTGTTGGACATTAGCTCGAGTCCCGACAGTTGTACGTGAACGTCGAACTAGGCAGACCTTACCTGAATACCTGGATGAGTTTGAGTGATTAGTACCTGTACTTCACTAACGAGCGATGCGAGATAATTAGCGAGCAGCATACCTATGGTTTGGCAGCATCTATTCGGAGGCTGCATGTGGCAGAATCAAAGGATGACCTGTGCAAAGTGGGTACATGTGTGTTTGCTTGAATGTACAGCCTATAGACATTTTTCTTTCTTGGTCTGTTTCATTAGACATTATTAGCAAAAATGTAGATGGTGTTACTTGCACACCGATGCAGAAGACGGTTTCCCGGAGTATTAATAAATGACGGGTGTGGTATGATTATGAACATGATTCAGTGTTGTCAATGTTCCTTTGACCTTGCTCTCTCAAAAACCAGGTGGCTGACAAATTCTGTCATTTACAGACCAATTATCAGCCCGGGAATTGACCTTAGCAGATTACCACTTGTAACAACAAAAGTCAACTTTTTCCACCATTTAAACAAATGTAAGTACTTTTGTGTTAGGCCGACTGTGGATATTATTTAAGCTATTCAAACAAAACATACAGTGTATTTGGACATCAAATTTGCGATGGACAAAACCAGCAGAGGAAGCGGCTTTAAATGGAATTTTGTGTGCAGTATAACTATATAATTTACATTCAGCATATTTATTGTAGTGTTTAAAACATGTTCTTATATAATGCAGTATCCAGTCCACTTTACTCCCTGGCAAACCTGTTCAATCGAACACCATCTAAAGTTATCTGGGAAGTATTCAGCCATGAACACTGCAATTAATACGTGATGACTACCGGTATTCGTACACAAATATCTACCATCTGTCTAGTTGAATGAACTGGAGCAACGTGGAGCAAAAGAACATACCCAGAGTTTGAAACAGCAGCTCTAGGATTCCAACCCGGAATGTCTTAATTAAGAATCCAAAGCCCTAGCCACTATACCTCCGTACTCCACA
Organism: Escarpia spicata; assembly: GCA_963995525.1. Lineage (NCBI taxonomy): Eukaryota > Metazoa > Annelida > Polychaeta > Sabellida > Siboglinidae > Escarpia > Escarpia spicata. The sequence continues at coordinate 10,426,373 of OZ023214.1, read as the reverse complement.
TGGAAGAACATTATATTAATATATTTTAATAAATGAGGAATAGAAAGTTCTGTTTAAGAAATTATATTTCACCTAAACACATTTAAATATAACCCTAAACTTTATGTATATATGCAATGTAATAAATAGTCAATATGTCATAACATTTTAGTATTATATAGCACCAATATTTGTCTAGACAGCACTTACTCCAGAATAATACTCCAGTGACAGAGCACGTTTTTGGCAGCAGTTATAATCAGCGCCTGAATCGGTTTTTGTAGATTGTCTCTGATTTTGTTCAAACTACAACACAAATTTAAGATATATATAGGCAAAACTTCCGAAATTAATTCAAATGTCTTACTGAATGCAACCATAAAAGATTTGCATTTACATTTGAATGTGACTCCAGAACATTTCCGTTATGTGTGATCCTGAAAAACATGTATATGTTTGAATGAATGAAAACATTTACATTTGCATTTAAATGCATTGACATGCCAGTGATTCGATGAGCATGCTGCAATTACCTTGCTCAGCTTAGAGTGGGCGGTTTTGTCTCATTGTAGTGTCCCAGCTTGTCGTCATTATAGAGGCAGTCTTGCATTCATGTTGGACTGATGAAGGAAGCAGTACTTAATTTGTCTTGTAAGTAAGATAACCAACCGGATATCAACTCTCAAGTGTCTTGTATTTCCATTCAGGCCCTATAAAAGGGTAAAAAACTAGTAATCAAATCATGGAATTTGGGCCTATTTGTGATCTGCTAAAATAAAAAAATGTTGATGTAAATAAAAACTTTCGGGCTTATTCATGAAAACTGCCATCTGTCATCACTGAGCTTCTAGCAAATCTACGACAATGAAGCATTTTTATTTAGTAAGACGTGATGACTCGCATAAAACACACCTTATTTGTGAAACCGTATTATCAAGCTTCCCCAACCCTGAACCACATGATGTGGTTCAGGGATTTTCAGTTCCAAACCTTGCCCATTTCCTGCCAATTATTGATTTGTGTGGTATCTAGGTCTATTTCTGTTTCTTAATTTTAATAGAATGTTTTTAGTATTTATTATATTGAAGGTATACTGTCCCCCAAATTCAGTTTATGCACTCAGGCAGGCATATCTTACTGCTAATTCCTGGAATTGGCATTTGATGTTCAACGTGTTCGCATGGTTTATGCCATCAAGGCTTCTAATAGTACTGTTAGTGTTACATCCCTGGGCCCTGGCTAATGATTCTGAGTAATAATGGAACATACAAGGTCGTTTTTAAGTATAAATATGCTGTCTTGCGGACATTTGGGTTTAACTTCCTGATCCAAACATGTATTCTGTATTCATCTCAATGACTGGTCAATTTTCACTGGAATATACTGTCAAAGCAATTCTTGCACTGGTCGTGCTTCTTGCTAAACGTTTTGACGGCTGCCTCATTGATTATACGAATGCCAATAGATACTCCTACACAGATAATTCTTCATCTGGAATTCCCTGTACACCTGTAGTACCAGGTAGGTACTAACCAATGCAGGGCCCAGAAAGACATCACTGCACAAATGTCTTAATTAAAGCTGTTTCCTCAGCTCTTTACACCAATGCAAATTCAGTTCTTTTTTGTCCAGATGTGTAGTGTGTTAATAGTTCATTTAATGTGTGCAGTCTGTTTAAATAAAATTTAAATGCATATTTTTTAATCAACATAAGAAATTATTTTGGCCATTACATCTGGTAGCTTGCGAAGCCCGACTGAACTTGAACACCTGTTGACCTTGGTGGTCTCAATGATGACAGCCAAACACAAAACATACATCACATTTGTCCGTAGAACTGTAACCTTTCCTAAATGCATACTAATGATCGACAACTGTCTCTGGCTAGATTAGGCTTTAGCCATCCTTTTAGCTGATTCATTGACACAAGCACTTGCATGAAACATGGCAAACTTGTCATGTAAACAAACCGGCCGTGAGTTCGAGCTTGATAAACATTGATGAAGCTATAGCTTCATCATTTCCTGACTCGGATCCTAGAACTATTTCGAGCCGATACATAGTCATAATTTATTTTATAGTTTGATAATTTCACCATAGCTAAATAAAACCGTACATCCTACCAGTGTCCCAGATGTGTTGGCCTAATGTGTTGTGGTCTCAATCGTCTAGGAATAGCATTAATGTCACACCAGACCAGCACATTTTGGCACTTTCTTTGACAGACTGGTAATGTCTTATCACCTTTGTGAAGGACATTCCAGCATGTGTTAGCTTGTGTAACAAGCAATGACATTGTGTCTCCATGTCTGGTATCATCATTTCTTGGTTGTCAGCTTCTTGTGCAAACATGACAAACTCTCATTTCCTCTCATCTTATGTCATTTGTAATCAGCCTATTACCTTGTCACCTTGTGTACTTCATAATAATAATAAAACTTCATTTTGACACCGTCAAATCTGGGACGGTTGCCCTGTTCACGGGTGTGTACAAGCATTAAAATACTAAATAGCTTAAAATTATCATTATTCCAGGTAGATAATAAAATAATAATAATGATAGGCTATAAAACATGTTAAAACTGTAGAATGTTTCTCTGTGTAAATTATTTTAAATAGATATTTACAAATTAAACTGCATTCGTTAAAAGTAATAATAAATGTGTGAAATATAAAAAAACACTAATACCATGAATACTACAATGATAATAAACAATGAATACTACAATGATAATAAACAATGAATACTACAATGATAATAAACAATGAATACTACAATGATAATAAACAATGAATACTACAATGATAATAAACAATGAATACTGCAATTATAATAAACAATGAATACTACAATGATAATAAATAATGAATACTACAATGATAATAAATAAGATAATAGGCAATATGTGTGTTAAAGTCCAATGTCAGTCATGTAAAACACATTATGACAACTAACTCCAGATGACACGTGGACAAGGAGGCTTTTAGTGTTATCTTACCAAGAGTCCAACAAGTAATCTACTTCGCGCTGTTAGCATTTACACATGCATGTTCCCATTTATTTATTATCCTATGTAAAAATGAGGACTAATGTTCACCAGAACTGTAATTTTTGTGCAAATGTTACTTTGTTGCCATACTTTTATTTTATTTTCAGTTTTGAAGCTCTCCATTGATTACTCTGTCAGTTGTCAGTCTCTGTCCTATTATGTCTGCTTTGCCGTGTTGTATATTATTGTTTTCAATCACTTTTCATTACTTTACAATACAATTAACACAACGTGTCACATTGATATAGACAATACAAGTGATTGTTTTTTAAATAACTGAAAATTAAGAGTATTCTTCTTTAGACACTCGGTTTATTTTTAGACAACACAGTTCCCTATAAATATTGTGGTTGAGATTAGTACCAGTGCTTAGAGAGGCGGACCCTCAAATCTAAAATTTTTAGAAAATCTGGTTTGAATCATCTTGCTACTCTCACACAAGTTTTTGTATATACATGTGTTTGCGAGCACGTATGTGCACTCGTGAGTCTCCGTGTGTGTGTGTGTGTGTGTGTGTGTGTGTGTGTGTGTGTGTGTGCGTGGTGTGTGCGTGGTGTGTGCGTGGTGTGTGTGTGGTGTGTGTGTGTGTGGGGTGGGGTATGGTGTGTGTGTGTGTGTGGTGTGCTGTGTGTGTAGTGTGGTGTGTGTGGTGTGGTGTGTGTGTGGTGTGTGAGTGAGTGGTTTGGTGTGGTGTGGGTGTGTGTGTAAGTGTGTGTGTGTGGTGTGTGTGTGTGATGTGGTGTGTTTGTGTGGTGTGTGTGTGTGATGTGGTGTGTTTGTGTGGTGTGTGTGTGTGTGGTGTGTGTGTGGGGGTGTGTGTTTGTGTGGTGTGTGTGGGGGGGTGTGGTGTGTGTGTGTGGTGTGTGTGTGTGTGGTGTGTATGTGTGGTGTGTATGTGTGTGGTGTGGTGTGTTTGTCTGGTATGTGTGTGGTGTGCGTGTGTGTGGTGTGTGTGTGGTATGTGTTTGTGTGGTGTGTATGTGTGTGTGTGGGGGTGTGGTGTGTGTGTGTGGTGTGGTGTGTGTGTGTATTTACACGGGAAGTCTATATACCCTATATTTTCATGATTAATAAACCTTGAAATATTTACCTATTAGTTACACTGAAACCGAATCCTTGGTGCATTTGCAGCATTGGACACTTCTAAGTATCGGTCAAGGTGTGCTGACCTGTTCTATAAGTAATGTCAGTATTGCTTTCTGATGCAAACATGATGCTTACTCAGATGTGTCAATTGGTCAATATCATTAGTTTTGTTTATCTCACCTGATTATGTGTCTGCCCACCCAAACCAGTGAGGACACAGGCAGCCTATGTACCCATCATGTGTACCAGTCGTCAGATGCTCTGGAAGACCCATAATTGCTCCAGCAGCTGGCCCTAGTGCTGATTGACAAGGAGCCTTAGCTTGGCTGAAGGGTGCTCATTTCCTGACTTCAATCTCCTGAATGCAGAGTAACAAGCAATCATCAACACCCTGTTCCTAGTGACTTGTTGGTTTGTGGTTGCAGTGTTGATGTGGTGTTAGTTCTGTCAGAGATGGTAGTAATGTGAGGTTTTTTAAAAAGAATGGTTGTCTGTTTCGTTACCGGGAATCAGCCTAGGGTGATCATTATTAGCACCAACGTTCAAAGAATCTGTTGTACTTGGTCACACTTTGGGGGCAGGAGCATGGGAACCAGCCAACTTCAAGGGCAATAAGTCAAATAATGGTTACTTACAAATTGAATGTTTTATTTACAATATGAACATTTTGCGGGCACAACATTGCATACACTGTTTCTGGCATAATAAATGCAGTTTGGCAGGCAGTTTTTCTGTTATACTTATTCTACTATTAAGATTATATTTAAACACACTAAAAACGGCCTTGGTTTAAAGCTTTTATTACATGTAAAAAAAAAATGATGTTCATGTGATTTTTGTGGAAGCAACAACTAACATTTCCTACAGTTTAAAAGAAGAATTTCATTTGTTACTTGTCTTAATATAGTATAGTATAAAATCGGTATACAGAACCAACCTTACCCTGTATTGACTGCTATGGAAATTGTTACATAAAAATATTGAGTTGATTGTCTAGTTTATATTCATAATAAATTAATTAAACAGTTACATGTGGCAGAGCAAAAATGATGATTTATTTAGCAATGGCTCTAATCTATGAATATATTAATTAGTAACCTTTTTGTAGACAGATAAATAGAAAACTGTCCTCAAATGCTTCCTTCTGCCTGCATTATACCATAAACTGGGACGAAATTAATGCATCTTCATTAAATTTCCTGCCTACATGAAATGACACTAAAACTGGACAGAAATCTGGTTTATATAATGTGATGGTAGTTTGTTTGAAGACGTATTGGTCCCACTAACAGGACACCTGCCAAATATGGCCATGGCTTTGTTTTACTGCGTCCTCCATCCTTGCTTATAGGCATTTTATATGATGTCACGTCGACAGCAATCTCGGACAGCTGCCAAACAGAGGCCATGTGTATTAAAAACGTGTGACTCTATCTTTTATATCTGCAATATAATAAATAATTATGGTCTGAAGATGTCATGTCCTGTCCGCTGAATGCTAGTACTGGAAACAGTTTGTATTTGAATCATATGTTTGTTATATATTATGTATAATGTATATATTGCATTCATAGTACACAAGGTGTATACATATATTAGAAGTGTGTATACACACACACACACACACACACACACACACACACACACACACACACACACACACACACACACACACACACACACACACACACACACACACACACACACACACATGCATGCATGCACATACGCATAAAAATGCTGATGTCAGCTGATGTTACATTATTGCTGACTTGGTATCATTACAGTTAATGGTGTGCTGACATTACACATTGCATTGTTTATATTAGTCGACACACATACATAAATAACACAAACAATATCAGACATCCCTAGACCTCTGTTGCGTGCCTCTACACTGTAATAACAGACACCCCTAATTAACAACAGATATACATTTTATACACATCCCTCAAAGTAACCTGCTGGAAAACTGGGGACACCCGGAACTAGGAGAGAGAGAGCATCCCCTGTACCTGCAGCAGTACAGGAGGGAGAAGAAGCCTATCACTGATTTATGGCCCTGTCTTCTCAATGACTGGGGCTGCCCAGCAAGCCGTTGCAGTGTGTTAGTGCCACTCTCTACACAAGCAGTGACAGTACAGGCCAGTGCTGCATGCTTACACTCAAGTTAGAGGCAGTACACGCAATAGGCACAGTACACGCAGGATTGCCAGTCATGGATCACCCTCCTGGCTTGTGGCGCAGGTAATGTCCGCAGGATGCACTGTTTAGCATAGTGCGGGAGGCACCATTGTGTATGTACTGTGTATGCATGCCATGCGAACTGTATGCACAGTCAGTAGGGCCAGCACACCTCGGTCTATTGACATCCTCATGGTAGAAGTGTTCTCATATTCCGTGCTGTAGCTCTCATTTATTCCCCCCAGTTGGGGGTGGTAAATGTGTTTGCTTTGACGCTGGCGCTGTTTTTGATGTGTCAGTGCGTCTTGCTGTCTTTATGTTCACCAAGTTCTATTCCAGGAAGCATATGTTTGTCGTAATTTTTTTATAGATAAATGTATTTATTTGGTTTACAAAATGTGCTTACTTTTTCAGATGTGATGTGCCACTAACACTGAGAAGTTACAGGTAAGGTGCTTTACTTGTACATTTATGCCGTTGATGCCATCCCTTATTGTCCCTATTCTTACATTTCAGTTGCCTCTAATGTCAGTGTGTAATACCCCCCCATATAAATCTGTCATAAATGTTGTTAAGTTGATTAACAATGTAGAATCTGCAATGCAATTATGTCTTTTGCTATATAGTCAACACATTATAAATAGTAAACAATTTTATATAAATAAATTTGTTAATAATTGTTTGGTAACATATGTAATGTTGAATTTGTTTGTTTACATTTATTAGAAATGCTTGCCCTTCTGAATTCCACCTGTTATGCCATACTAAAACAGTTTTGACAGGTTTAATTATTATTATATGATTCCATTTTAAACTAAATTCAGGGAAAATTCCAGTCTAATTACAATACTGATCAAAGTTCTTTAAACGTCTTGTTTTTGTTTAGTTTCAAAGTCGATACATACGATATATACGTTTTGTTTGGATGTTTTACCAAACAAGAGTTGTAAACAGGTTGTGATAGTTGGACTGGACATAAGAGAAGATGTCTGACGGCTTGTGTGTTAAGTGGTCATAATACAGAGTGTTAGTGTCCTGTCACTGTACAGAGGTCGGGCATGTTTCATGTTCATAACCATGGTGATTCCAAAAGAGTTCAGGCAGATTGCAGTGGTGCACATTCTCCATACCAATTTAAACCTGTATTAGTCAAGAACAAATGTATCTACTCAAGTTATGAAAATATCTTCATCGTTGTCTCTAAGTTTTCTACAGAGAAAAAGACCTGATAGAACAGTGGAAACAGGGACGTACTCTGTAACTCAATATGCACAACTCTCTGACCTGACGCAGTTGTAAATCAATTGCTATGTAGGAATGACCAGCCACACACCGTTTTGGCCTGTAATTGTGGTCGTCTTCAAAGGAATATAAATGGCACTTAAATACATGCAAGTAATTACCAACCTTCTATGCTGTTTCCGAAATGTGACACATTTTGCTGCTTTGACATCGCACTTGGTCATAGCGCTGCATGTCATTACGTGCGAAGGATAGGTCGGTGCATTATGGAAACTATTACCTGGTAGTTGGACTAAGAAAAGGTCATGCAGCTAGAAGGTTTCTGGTACTACCCCGTAAATCTGTGGAACTATGCTAATGGTAATATGACAGAGACAGCTACAAACGGAAAGATCTGCTGCAACTTATGAGTAAAATATATGCAGTTAGTTCATATAGTATTGTGATTGACAGCATATTTAGATGAATTTACTGTCAATTGCTTACTAAATGTTATCATTGTCAATATTGCGGTTATTAAGTATTGACTATTATTAACAATATGAATGCTACTTATTTTTTTAACGAGCGTGCATACATAGTAATTAAGACTGTATATCTTGATTGCCTGGTGTAAGGGAAAGATGAAAAAGACCGTATAGAGTTCATATAGGCCGTGTAATATTATGCACAACTTTGTATATGTAGACATTTATAACAATTGTAACAGGTGTTAAATGTTGTGCATTATGTTCTTTACAAAAATCCACATTCCAAAGCATTTTATTTATATATATATATACTAACTTTCTACCCACTAGCATTATAAATATTTGGTTGACACCAATAGTGAAGCTTCCACACTAAACCATCTCTTATAAGCTATTCTCGGATAAATATTTAATGCAGTGTATATATCAATGCAGCATGTGGATTACAGTGTTTATATTGATACAATGGAGGGACAGAAATATGAACAAATAATGTACTGTTGAGTATGATTGGCAGCCTGGCAAGGCATAATGTACTATCAACAGCTGCAGTAAAATTACCTTGCATATCGATGCTTAATTTGCATCATCAAAATAAACATAGAAGGGCCATTTTCTTATCCAAATATATAATGTTTTTTCATTACAACTTTGAACCCTGCCCATCCAGTTTTTTCAAGCAGTATCTGGCATATATTATATCTATGAAGAGTGAAGGAAAACACTGACTGAATTTGCTACGTTAGCACAAAACGGTTTTCCAAAGCTGCTGTTATTGGCATACCAGCCTCTCTGGATATCAAATTGGTGCACTGAACAGATGCGATATCTCCATCAAACAGAAGGCACAGTTGGACTGGATCCTGGTATTGGATATCAATGTGGATTTGCATTCAGACAGATTGGTGTTTAACCCCTAGATCTGTCAGGCATCGTCTTTTACGAGGGGATGGATGGATGTTTTATTTTCAAATCTCAGAATTTGTTGCCAGCCAGCCACTAGAAAATTAAATTAAGTTCAAGTACAAGTACATGACCCCCACCCTGGTAGGGTCCTTTGGGTATAAAGACATAATAGAGTTGTTTTGGACAACATTTGACGGGGTTGCAGCTTACATGTTGATTTTTTGTAGACATGAATTACAGAAGTTGATTAATGTTATGCAGCAGGTTAATAAAAAATAAATATTAATATAATTGATTCTCATAATATTCAAAATGTAAATATATGCGAGCAGCGTAAAAAATTGGGGAAATAAATAGCAGTCTGTCCCCACCACCCATCCACTCCCTGCCTGACTGTGATCATCTTGAAGTGATCAGTATTGAGGCTAACTGACTTATGATGTTTCTGAGTGATTATGACCTGGCCCAGCAGACACATCAAGCATTGCTCTAGGGTTCTGCAACATTTGCATCTGCTTGTACTCGGGTAGTTTGTGGGTTTGCATCAGACGACAGACAGCTGGTGGACGCAGTGAGAGAGAAACAGCTGACCTTTCTGTGGGCTCTCACCTGGGAAATACTCTCCCACGGGTTCACGGGTAGTGTATGAGGTGCACAGGGAGGGAGAAGACGTAAGTTTTGTAGTGCAGAGAGGGAGTAGGGAGGAGAAAAAGTATATGGGAGGGGAGGGGAGGAGAGGAGGAGGGAGATGGGAGGAGAGGAGATGGGTGGCGGGAGGAGGGAGACGAGAGGAGAGGAGACGGGAGGAGGGAGACGGGTGACGGGAGGAGGGAGATGGATGACGGAAGGGGGGAGACGGGAGGAGGGGGAGAGGAGACGGGAGGAGGGACATGAGAGGAGGCATAATGAGAGCACGCATAATGAGGGGATGAGGAGAATGGGAGTAGAGGAAGCATGGGGGTGAGAGAAAGTTTGAGGTTTAAGAGGGCACAGAAAAGGAGAAGAGGTAGAAAGGAGACAAATATAGGAGACAAGAGGTTAATTGGATAATGTATCATTCCTAATTGCTAGTGATATTTATAACAATTGCCGGGAAGTCCTGTGTATGACTTTGGTATACATGTGTATGATTGTGAGCTTGTGTAAGTTAATTGTAACAACAGTTTACCAGAGAAGGGACAGACACCAGCCACACCCATGTTATGTAAACTGTCCTTCCAGCCTAGGCACGTGTTACATAGCCATCCCCAGCCTCAGCATGTCTACTTGGGTGTTTTTAGGGTCTGCTGTAGTGTAATTGCATGTTTTTACTACCATGCCAAGAGTTTAGTAGGATGAACAACCAGCATAGTTTTGGAGAGGCATCCGATAAATGGTGATAGTCAGTGAAAGGGTAATACTACAAATGTTCCAACCAATTAATAAGTTTCCTCCACATTTTGATTTTGTGCTGATCTCAAATTCATTCACAGTGATAGCACTATATATAATATGTTTGCAACAATGATACCAAGGAGGTACAACCATGCACACCCACACATTGCTACAATACACAAGAGTTTTATTGATTGCACTGTAATAACCACTATCAGAACTGTAGTGCCACCTTGCCTTAGATAGAAAACAGGGTATACATTTCAAGAGGGAGTTTGGATCCTCTGACTTTCGATCCTTACCACGCCCGCCTGCGTCTGACAAGCCACTCCATCTGGCCTGCCCTCTTCCATGTGAGAGTTTGTCATTGTTGGGTTGTTGAACTAAATGGCCTGTCTGTGTAACAGTGACACCGTTCATATCCGACAAAGTAGAATATGTATATGACAGATTGTCACATTTCCTTGGCTGATCTAAAAAAAGCTAAAAGATATTTTGTGTGCTACTTCCGCTCGGTACCCCCTCACCCCCAGTGTATATATGATGACATGTTGTTACAGAATTGTTCATGCAGCCCTTTCTCTGTTTGTATAAAGTTACACCAACTATTGCATAGGTTGGTAATGGGCAATCCAAATTTATTAATTCACAGGGATTGCCCCTGTACACAGACAATCTATACAGTGTATTTCGCATCCTGTGCACAGACAGGTACATAAAGATTACTGATCTATGTACCGCATAAGATATATTTGCTGGGTGAAAGCATCAAAATTCAGTTTTTGCATTTCTATAAACAAAAAAGTACTGGTTTTAGTAATAAAATCTAAAATTAACAGCTTGAAATAATTTTGTTTATGTATGTTTTGGATTGTATGACATGGAATGGAAATGGAAATATAGATCTAACTTTAATGTCGATCATTGCATACACAAAATTAAAAACTGTCCAACCCCATGTCCACACAATGTTACTTTTATAGTATATTTAGTTCGTAAGTACTAAATAAGCGTACATAATTTAATTGAGCTGCCATAATTATAAATGATCCAGAGCTATTATGGTAGAATTATGGGCAACTCGTTTTTCACAAAACTTGAATTTTATCAGGTGGGTCAGCTCAGCCACTGATAACTTTGCAACAAATTGACTTTCACAAAAGACACTGATACCATTGTCAAAATGAAATGTTACCCTTTTACACAATGTTCATAACTCTGTAACACTAAAACACCCCTTAAGGTATGACCCTTCAGACATATTTACCATAAGACACATCACTCAGGGAGGGGAGGAAGTCATGAAGCCAGCAGAGAACTATCAGTGTCACTGTGGGGTGATTTATGGGGTGGGTGAATCTCTAATGTTTGTAGGGAGATTGATGGGGTAGAAATGGCTAATGAGGGACATGGTCAGTGTTACCTGCCTTATGCTAATGGACAATGACAGCATGGCAGCGTCTCTTCAAATGACATTGCAAAAGAATCAAGCTAAACGCTATCATGTTGTGGCAGTTTTAATTTTTACTGGCTGCGAGAGCAAATATCTGTATAATTTAATAAAATTAGTTTTCTGTAAATCGATTCACATTTTAAATTTATTTACAGTAATGATTTGAAGGCATGCATATATACAGATACAATTTCATTTAAACACATAAATACTAATATATAATAATTGTATGACCAAAACAGTCAGTCATACCACATTTAGTGAAACATTGAAATGAAAAAAATTTAGAATAACTGTAATCTAAGGAAGCCATAATAAGTTCATGTGCTGCTTCTTTACCACCAGTTGTTGAACCGTAATGATAATGATGTGAGAATCAAGACAATAGTCTATGAAAAGTTATTTATACAGCTGAAAAAGGTTTTTCAGAAAAATCCTTGCTTTTTAGGATGTTTTATGCATCTAAGTCACAGATGTATGCAATTGTGTGCTCAAATCGGATAGTTAAATGGCAGTGCTGCACCATAAAGGGTTCATTATATGTGTTTTAACATCAAATGCGTCAATGTCCTTCCAATACATCAAAATCAGTGATGAGAGTGTTCAGTAAGGTCATTCACACCAGCCTTAGAGTGATGTCTACCAGATATTGCTGCGGTTCTATTTTTGATGCAGCCATCACAGCCATTAAGATTATCAGAATATGTTGCACATCGAGGCCACAAAAATAGCATACTCAAAAAAGGTTAGTTTTGATTAGCCTGAGTTTTTTACTTTAAAAGCACAGCGAAACGGGAAGAAACTATTTGCAACAAAATGGATGTCATTCTCGGCATTACATCGGTAAGTATTTATTTTAAAAGCGTGAATGCTGCTGTTATAAAAAACACTTGAAGAATGCTTAAGTGTGTTAACACAATATACATAGTAACATAGGCGATGGCTTAAGAAAACACAAACCTCTTTTTTCCAGGCATACCATGTTACACTTATGTAATTAAAGACTGTTCAGCCAATCTTACCCATCTTCACATATATCGTGTTAAAATTCACACGGGCAGTTTTTAGCGCAGTATCAAGTTTGCATCAAGAAGACTTCTAAGGTGAAAAGCCGTTATTCGGAAATGTTTGACAAAAATACACCATTATTAAACATATGATAAATAGTTTTTATTCAAAATATTTTTGTTTAGTATACAAACACCATTTTGAATAAGTGCTAGCTGCTAATGTTGCAAATACGCTAGATGTGCATGAACGGCGACTCTGTGTCTCCTGCGCACATATGAATATGTTTGACACATATTTATGTAACTCACTTGGACACTTTTTGAGCTCTGGTACACTTCAAAGTCCCATTTTAGAGTAAAAGAACTGCAGATTTTATAATGAAATAATTACCTATGATAATTTGACTAACACAAGTATGATCAATTGTTTAACAAATGGTTCCATTCACCTTTAAAATGTCTACTAAGCAAGCTAGAAGAACAGTTTTTTTGACTACCCATAAGCTACCTAAAGCTGGCCTAATATAGCATCAAGCTAATACAGGGCACCGGGATCCTGCGGGATATTCTCCATGGTGTTATTCAGAATTGACAAGAAGAAGCGACCAGTAATCAGATGTTTACACTGGGTACAGTGGCTGTGTTAATAGCTAATTCCGCCATCCTTCACTGTCTGGGTCTGCAGACATGTTGATAATACCCTCCCATGGGAAATGCAGCTTATTTTTATGGACGGCTCATAACACTACCAGTTTCATGAGCCATTCAGATTTGTCTGATCCAGAGGATAACTTTGATGGATTGCTGATGACTATAGACATGCTTTGAAGGAAGTCAATAGATTCACCAGGATAAGATAATTATGAAAATGTATAGATTTTCTTAAAGATATACTTGATATCACTTCATTTAAGAAACATTTTAACAAGCACCTGAGGATTGACATGAACAAGAACAAGATGTTTATTTGGTCACAAATTACATTACAAAGTGTGCAATGTACAACTGTATACATATTGCTATATTATATGTACACATATTGTATATTATATACTTCAACTATAATTAAGCTAAGCTCATAATAATTACGAAACAAAATAGTAAAACAATGTCACTTTATATAATATTAAGGACACACTGTATTTATTACAATTGTAATGTTTACGCTTCTTTGTATATTATTATTATTACATAGTTGTAATAATTGTGTATTCTAAATTACTACTAACATTAAGTGTTTTTATCAGTTCTTCTGTTTTCTTATACTTACTAAATATATAAATAATCTATGCAGTTTTTGTCAAGCACCGGAGAGCATTAATTTTTTATTTTAAGAAGATTTAGATGTTAAATTTAAATTCATATTATTAGTATTATTATAGATAAGTTATAAATAAGTTATAAGATAAGTTGGCTATTAAAAAAATTGAGCTTCAAATTGAGATTTGCAATGATTGGCATATAAAGCCTGCAGAATAACAAACCCTGAAATGTAGCTGACCTTACAAGTTCTTATGACACAATAAGGAAAACGCATCATTTTTGTGTGAACCTGCACATATCCAAACACGACGAAAAATAGAAATCCCTGCTGCTCAACCTAATCTCAAGCTGTCAAAATACCAGAAATATGTTTTTCGCATATTGGTCTGAAGAAATTGTGGGTGACTTTGTATGGCAATAATAATAAATTACCAAGAAAAATACCTACCTGCACTTGGATATTCCCGGAAAAAATTAAAGAAACAAAATCTGTCCTACATACGTACTGTCTGTCTATCTACCATAGAACAGAAGTATTTTTTTGGAAGACCTACAACCTGAGGTCTGCAAGATTTATGTTTAATGTTCATTCACTAGGGGGCGCCACTTAGCTTCCATTACCTTACAACTGCAGCCTTTGCACTGGGGGACAGACCGCGACTACGGTCCTTCCATCATTCCCTCATGAAGCGTCCCTGGGAAATTGTAGATTGTGTTTTACGTATGACATGTAGAGCATTGAGAAAGTAAACTGTTCTGTTGCACTAGTGATTTAAAATGATGGCTTTGGACCAATCATGTATCAGTGGTAGTAGATATTAGGCCGATGGCATCAGTTTTTCAAAACCAGTCACTAGGCTGGTTCAAATTGAGAGGTATTTGGTTTGGATATGCTACTGAAAAAGAAGGTTTATTTGTTATTTTTGCAATTTTAATTCAGCTTGTCAGTTAATATATATACTGATTTCTATGTGCTGCGAGAGTGTAAAAGTTTTGCCAAATGTATATTATTTATAGAAATACCTTGCCCCAAATTCCTATTCAAAAGGAAGTGTCTGTCAAACTAATTTCCATAGCTTTTGAATTTTCTTCAACTGGACATTTCGTTTCATCATTGGCATGGGTAAATTGCTGTATAACTCATGTGACACCTGTAATCAAAATATAGAACTTAATATTTCAGACTATGTTTGATTTCATGTAGGATTACTTTTCTGATAATAACCACGACAGTGTCAAATGACCCTGAGCTAAACTACAGACCTCAGCATATTTCAAAGTAGCAACATTGTATTTTAATAAAACATGCACACACACACACACGGAATATCATATTCCCATTCATTCAGATCTCACAATCTATTCCATCTTAAGAGGAATAAATTACCTTATTTTGACATCTGATGCTGACCATGCCAGGTTTAGTATTCCAGGAAATCTGTGTCGTGACCTAGGTGCTTCAAGTCGGCAGGTAATATGACATTGTGTGATGAACGGAGTGAGAGGGGAGATTAATCTTAATGAAAGGTTGGCAGCCCGTGGGTCTAGTGTCATGATTAAAGGCTGTTCAGTAGGTTTGAGAAGTCTGATGTACCTGCCTGAGGCATACATGCAATTGGGCGTGATCAGTCCATACTGTTAAGATGTGTAGGGCAATGACAGAGTTTGGCCCTAAAGGTAGTATGATAGTTTGCGGTATTGGGAGGAGACAAATCATTATTTTACTTCCTCGGGACATGTCATATAAAGTGCTTGTCATTTTGAGGTTTACCTACTTTTGAGGATTTTCTGCACACTGAAAAAATAGTTCTTGAAGCCAACATGTATGCATTTCTAGAATGTGCTAGTTGACAATACATTTATATATCAGTGATGGAACTATCCCCCTTGTATCTTGGATAATCTAAACAAATCTACTGGTAGTTTGTTTGGGCAAATGATCTTCCATAGTGATTTTCTGAGAAACAAAATTCTAGGATTTGACAAAAAAACTGCAAGTCAGTAAGAAGACAGAAATCAAATAACATTAATGTTGTTGTTAGTAATGTATTTTAAGAAATTACTGTTATTGTTTTTCCAAAATTTATTCTGATAAAAAGTTAACACAACTATTGATTAAAAAAATAACCCCAGTATTGATGCTCAAACAGAAATTTACCGCATTGTTCATAGCCAAAAATGTACCCAATTATTCATTATTATTAATTATAACAAAATCACACAATTAGTAATGGTAAACAATTAACACTTGTGTATTTATGTTTTTACTACATTCACAGTAGAAAGACGGACTGCGAACCTAGTCCAGGCATCATGTTTTCTGTGCATGCTTGCCTGCAAGCATCTTATGGTCTATATTAACTTTATCTCCCTTTCATGCGTAGGCATGAACATTGTGTCTACAGGCACAATTTCACATGCATGCGTATGCATACCCACGTGTGCATCAATGTCATTCAATGATAACTTGAGTGGGCACCAGATGGCACTGTTGACAGGCTGAGGAGCATGCAATACGGTGGAACAGTTGCTTGATGATTGACACCTGTCAGGAGAGATACAAAATATTGTCTGGTCCAGAATTCTCCAGGTGTTATTTGAAGGAGATTCATCAAAGTTTCCCCCAAATTCTTGTCTTCAATGATAAAGGTTACATGTCATTTTAAAGACATAGGTTAAAATCTGAAAAGATCTTACACCTCACTAATTATTAACTTAAGAAACAAAACCTATGTGAATGGAACACAGGTCCTAGGTTGTCTACATAGTGTTTTTGTAAGTAGGTCTTCATTCATTATCTATTGATATTTCCCAATAGCTGTGTAGAAATGTATTCATTTCTAACGTCCAGTTAACCTTTCGATGCAATTTTATACAGTCATCATAATAAGAAGTCAACACATCTGTGCCTGTATGCATACATGCACAACTGTGTACACACATGTACACCTGCATACACACATGCACACACCTGTACACCTTTGTACACACCTGCACACCTGCGTACACACACGCACACCTGTGTACACACATGCACACACATGTACACATGTGTACACACATGCACACACACACACACGCACACATGTGTACAAACATGCACACAGATGCACACAAATGTACACCTGCATACAAATGCACACCTGCATACACACATGCACACACATGCACACACATGCACACCTGTGTACACACATGCACACTTGGATACACACATGCACAATTGCATACACACATGCACACGTATGCACATGCTGTGTACACACATGCACACCTGCATACACACCTGCGTACACTCATGCACACACATGCACACCTGTGCACACACACATTTACTGTTAAATCTATATTTGTTGTCATTACATATAAACACGAACGAACACGTTGAATAATAGAAACTGATTTTGTTGACACCTGTCTACATATTAACACGCTGACTGGGGAGCGGTGTAACAGAATCTGCCTGGGTAGACACTGAGGCCCACGCACACCGCACACCGCACACCGCACACCGCACACCGGTCTGTCATCATGCACTCCCTTCAACCGCTGACCACTTGTCCACCAATTGACAAACAACAATAATTATTTACAGTTTGCAATGTACTATGCTTCTCCAGTGGACCTTTCTCCCGCCCAAGAGACTTGAATGGTCACCCAGAGCTAGGTTCGTGGCTCCACTGGGCGGGTGTAACCGGGTTAACCTTATTGACATTCTCTGAGCCTACCTATTACAGTTGCTGAAATGCATTCTTTCACCCACATTCACCTGACCTCCCCCATTCCGGTATTGCCAGTTGACCTTTCCTATATCAATATTTCTGTTCAATGTTCAATGTGAACTAGTGTGTTGCACCAGTAATGAGGGAATAATTACAGTAATTCCCTGTCCTCTGTGCCTTCTTAATGATGCCACTTAGCAGTATTGCAATGGCTGTAGGCTTCAACAGGGGGCATCTCAAAACTGGCTAGACGTAGACGCCATCAATCTGCTCATTTGGGTCTCGCAATAAGCTGGGTTTGGTCCCGGAACATGTGATACTGTTGGATCAGATCAAGAAGAATGGCAGAGTAGTTGTTGGGATGTCAACTAGTGTGAAGTGAATTAGATGATGGTTCCTGCTGTGACACCTCTGGCAGTTCATTTATTGCCCTGCCTTGACACATACCCCACAGGGTTTAGGGCTGTTCTGTGGTGTGTGGTCAGTGTGTGGTCAGTGTGTGATCAGTGTGTGGTAGTCTGGGCCTTATGGAGTGGTCATTATGGGCTTGTGCTTGATAGGGATGTCACTATACTGACCATGCCCACAGTGTCTTTGTCTAGGATGTCACAGTACTGATGTCTGATGTAGCATCACTGAATCACACAGCATCAATACAACACAGCGCATCACAGATCATCACATGGCATCATCTTGCATCACATGGCATAGCATAGCATAGCATCATCACACAGTACCACATGGTATCACAGTGAATCGCAAAGAATCACAAAGCAATACATAGCATCACACAACATCATGGGATATCACGTAGCATCACATAGCATCACATAGCATCACATAGCAATTCATACCATTGTGTGGCATCACAAGGCCACACAGCACTGCAACATCATAATGTCGTATATCATCACACAGCAATGCAGTACAACATAGCATCACAGCACCAGACGATACCACACATCCCTACACTGCATCTGACGACATCACACAGCATCACTCAGCATCATGCAGCAGCATACTGCATCATACAGCAGCATACTGCATCACACAACATGCTACATCACACAGTGCCACAGGGCACCATTGCACCACTGCAGCGCCATATTACTGCTGCATTAAGGAACCAGACAGCGAGTGTGCGTTAAGTAATGTCACCAGAAGGAAATTATCCAGACATTATCTGACCATGCATTTTGCAATGCCTACATCACCAGCAAGATGATGAAACTAAAGGGTAGCAGATGTGAAACAGCTGATAGCGATAGTTAAAAACGTCAAGTGAAGCCTACATGATGTTCCCAGTGAATTCATTGATCCTGTACTCCCCACAGTCCAGTGGCCTGTGCATTGGCCATGTACAACCATGTTGCCATTACTAGTGATAGATAGCTTAGTTAGGGCCTTAGTGTAACCAGAGTTATTGACGTACTTGGGAATTAGGTAATTATACAGATCAGAGGCCCAGTGGGAAGTCCATCTGCAGTGGTCAGTACATGGCTGGACACTCCGATAGCAAGATGTGGTCGACCCACGGTGTATATCACATGATTTATGTGGTTTCATGTCGCAGTGCTATACCATATGTCGCACAGTGGCTGTCGGCGTGAGCTTGTATAAAATCGACACGACTTGCTTGGACTGCTCCATCAATGATACGGCTCGTGCGTCGAATGCAACATCGCTGACCAATTCAATGTAGTCAGTTACGAAGGATAAAATATTAATATCAGGCTTACATCTGTAGTTGTGTGGCTGTGTCAGCTGGCATCAACATCACTCCGTGTGTGGCGATAGGATAATATGTCGAGACAGTGAAAATGTGTACACGCCATGTGGATTGACACATCGCCGATACCGTGTTTCTGCTCCATTGACCATGGTCAGTTTGCACAGTCGGCTCTTGTTAAGCGTTTGGACGATTCGCAACGTTCCTGTCGTCAACGTAATCGGATAATCCCAGATTAAGTCTGTGGTAATTGCATCACGGAGTTAGGACTGGTACAGGAAATATAATTGCGTTACACCAGTGTCTGGAGGAAGAACAGGAGTGTTAGATTGACGAGGTGATTGCAACGTAGAAGGAGTTTCCACCTTTCCTCATTGTGCAGGGAAGATATACAACACGGAGAATCAGCACACGGCGTGTAACTGTTAGACTCATGCGTTGATGGACCACAGCTTTGTGCACGTTATGGGCATAAACTGACTCCAAAGTCTGCGGCCATTCTAACGGCTGTTGAACAACGCAAGCGTAAGATGAAAACAGACATGTGTGATTAAACCAGACGGGGGCTCTGGGCATATGGACAGGTCCGTGGGGATTACCAGAATCCACTTGGACACATGCCAGGAAATATGCATGTTAATTAGACCGTGGACATCTGCATATGTCGCTGTGTATCTAGCGGATGGATAAAGACAGTGCGTGAATGGCAAGCATTCCAGGTGGAATCACTGAGCACATCCTCACAAGGACACCGACGCACGGCATTGTGTCTAGACTAAACTGCAATGTCTAGACTAAACTGACAACTTCCTGTCACAGCTGATGGGCAGTAAATGCCGCCTGTGTCACTTGTGGAATGGACACCCTCTGGCAGACGTGCTGGTTCATCGCTAACTGCGTTATTGATTGACCTTAAAAAATGCAACGGAGCCGCCGCAGCAGCGCAATGAGATCATCCCATAGCGAGCCCAGCTTTCTCTCGGCCAGTAGGCGGCGCTCCACCGCGACATTCGGGACATCGTTGTCCACTAAGTCAAAACGCTGGCGCCTGCCATGGTTATTCTGTGGCCGGACCCAGGACACGATGTCACTGTCAAGGCCACCTGTCATGATGGCCGCAAGGTAAGACAGTCTCTCCTGGATGCAGTGCGACATCGCTACTTGAAACATAGTTAAGTTTGTGTTATCTTACTAGTAGTTTCACAAGGATTTGCTGTGAGAGGCGCTTCTTAGTTTAATTGGTTTGTGTGGTGTGTGTATGCGTTAGGTGTGAAAGTGTGTTATGGTGTTCCGTGGTCTAGGTGTTAGGCTGCTAGTTGTATTCCTGGTGGCATTCCATGTGATGTGATTACCGGTTTGTATATAACATTAAAAGTATATATATACATACATACATACTTGGTAGTTGACTCTCGCTATAAGGAATGTGATGGGACTAGGTGATACTGTTGTATATATGATGCCAGAAGAGGGATTTCAAGATTATTCTTCTTAAGTGGATGTTCCTTATACACGAGTCCTATAGCAACTGTCTACTGTAGACAACTCGCATGGTCATATACAAATATTTATCTTAATCATTCTACAAGGATCGGTATGACCTTGCAGATTCATGGGATTATTCTGGCGAAGTTCTGTATAGTTTATCGTGAATGTTTATTAGTATTATTATTATGATGGAAAAAATGCACTATTATAACAGGGAAGGATAATATCTTGAAGCGCAGTAGGGAATAGTTCCAAGTCACTCAAACATTACTGATCTGTGATGACGAGTGACTGGACACTTACTTACTGGCTTACTCTCCGTGTCATCACCCACAAAGGACAGAGAGCGTTTGATGCTATCATCTTTGTCTTCAGCCATTTTCTCTCAGTCCTGTGTCTATTATGACTTTTATTTTCTTGTGTTTTGCCACTTTTTTATGGTACGATGCAGAATGTCTTTTGGGTATCCTTTTCCCGATTTACCATGTCTGATTCTGTGTTCTTGTTGGCACCATTCTAAGAACAAGACCTAGATATCTCCACCTGGTATCTTCTCAGTATTGTTATCTTGATTGGCTCTGCGTTCGTGCATTTTAGGACTTCCTCGTTGCTAATTAAAAAGTATGTGTAGCCATTTGGTCTGGAAGCCTGCTCACTTCTGTTCGATTCCCTTGGTTGTTTGCCTAGTTTCAGAGCAACACTGCTTCAATATAAAACAAACATAACAAACTGACCAATATAATCATCATGGCTAAATCTGTCGAAATGCCACAGGTTTTGCTTGTGTAAAATTAAACTATGAATATATCAACTGAATATATCAGCCCTGGATGTCTTTGGCCAGTGACAGTAATGGAGAGTCATTCCAGGAGGGTCCGTAAAACTCTTCCACAACCCTGGGAATCTTGGTAAGCTGTGTTCTACTTAGCAGTGGACCCATGGACCAAGAGCAAGTAAATCTTCTGTCCGACTAGTATCTACTCAGAGTCGATGGCTTAGACAGCTGGGGCATTAAAAACTATATTTACAAATATTTATCTAACAGGAAGATATCGTTTGGCAATTTGATTGATCGCGTGTGCATTATGGGATTGCTGTCAGTATTTCCCGATATTTCTTTTCAGTCAGGAATGTTGTTTTTCAAACATTTATAGATCCATTTCATGACACCTGTGGGAGGCTTGGTATATCATGTGGATAATTGTTTTGGCGTCTTACAATACGTGCTTATCAGAATACATGTACGTCGTCTAGCTTTGTTATGTCAATACAAAAATCCTATTTATACAAATAAACCAGCATGTCGTAGTGGATTATAGATAGGTTTGTCTTTTCACAAATTGAGTCCAAGATGAGACAGCGAAAACTTGAAATTGAGGCGGGACCTTTGACATTTCCAGCCTTACATTACTCACAACTAATCCCTCAAAGCTGAAGGTGACATCACTAATATACCACACCTCCGCAAGAAGACAACATGCCAGACTGCTCCCAGCTGCTAGCTAGGTAACAATCACTCAGTACTGCATTGCATAATTTTTCATGTGTATATGACATTAACAGAGATTTTATAGTGAATAAACTTCACAAATATTTGGCTGGCGTTTCGGTTACTGATCCGTCTGTTTATAGACAGTGGGTATATTGTGGGCGCCATGCTGTGGTGCTGCTGTAAGACATGGGGGGGCCAGTAGGGATTGTTAGCAAATTGGCAATATTTCTCTGTGGCGTGGGTGGTGCCAGCTGGATTATCTCTGACTGTTGAAAAGTGCAGGAATTCATGTGTAGAATTCTACTGCCAATGTTTGTGTTGAATCTGAGTAAGAATAATAATAATAATAATAATTTATTTCCTATATAGCGCCCCATCCAAATAATTGTTCTGGGGCACTTTACAATGGTTAATGCAAATAAATAAATAACATCATACAATATATAGTTTTAAAATACTATGCAATCATTACTACTAAGTAAAATCCACTATACGGTCTTAAAATATATAAATAAACACAATTATGCAAACCATTAAAACAATAAAATATATTAATTATAATACTAAATTAATTAAAATAAAAGTATAAATAATTATGATCATCGATCATTGAAGGTTAAAATAATTTGTTAAAAGATGCGTCTTCAGTGCCACTTTAAACTGATTGACACTAGTGCATTGGCGCACTGTGAGTGGCAGTTGATTCCTTGCACTTGGAGATGCACAAGAGAATGCTCGTTCGCTGATTTTAGTTCGGGTAGTGGGTTGTTTAAGGAGTAGCTGATCGGAGGAGTGTAGGATACAGGAAGAGAGTTTATTGTTGGAGGCATCAAAGGGTTGGGAAGCAACGGAGGGAGTGGTTTTGCAGAAGGTACGCAGGGAGGAAGTTGTACATAAAAATGTATTATAAGAGGGTATATTGAGAGTGAACAGTTTAGAGGGAAACACTCAGTGGGGTAGCTGTAGAATGTGGGAAGTAAGGTATCTAGGAATAGTATAAATGCCTACATGTAGCAAGTGGGCAGAGTTTGATTCAATTACAATTGTCAGTTACAATTACACAATGTTATTAGAACTCAGGTCACTCCTGACAGGTTGTGTGGTGACACTGATCAGTTGCAGCAAGGTTTCTATTGTCACGTTAGTCAGGTATGACAGTGACACAAACCCTAATGTACCGGTAATTGGTCCACCGTTGACAGGTTTCTCTGTCAATACTGTCACCAGTGACAGATTGTGAAGACCTGATTGTGTACTGGTGACAGACAACGATGTCAAGGCTTTGCACCAGCGAGGCTGTACAGGTAATAAACAGGACCATTTATAGATCCAGGTATGTCTCGTCATCCAGGTGTGCCCTGTATCTGCGTCACCTGTATCTGCACTCCCATCTACTTGGTGCACTGGCGAGGCACCACAACATCCACTCAGATAAATCAGAACTTTGCAACAACTCGTTAAAATGCATCGATTAGCATTAAAATGACAGCTGTCACCAAGATGCACCAGACAGTGCGTCTCGGTCAGACGCAGTGCAACCTTCATCGTTGTGCTGATTGTCAAAGTTCAGATAGATCAGTAAAATTGTACGGTGATCAATATCTGTGTATTTGTGTTCGTGTTCTCATCAAGTGCACCTGACCTGTACTTGGTCAAGCCAGTGTTTAGTTTTGTCAGTGTGGTACAAAATGATGACATAGTTTCTATGCCAACTGTGTGTACGTTATTATCCAGTCGTTATGTTGTGCACCAAAGAGCTCGGTTAGTTATATGGTCCTGTAATTAAAGGCCAGGTCAAAGTTGTTTTGGGTTGAGATGGATAGTTGTTGTGTATAGGAAGAGCAGTTCACGCAGACTGTAGATGGAAACTGTCCAGTTTTACTGAAGCTGGTAGGGGAGAGCAGTCCAAACAGTTGTATGGAGTGCAGTGGCACAGTGGTTAGAGCATCGGGCTCTCAATCGAGAGAACCTGGGTTTGAATCCTGGGCTGCTGTGTCGAACATTGGGCAAGTTTGTTCACTCTACGTTGCTCCAGTTCACTTAGCTGTATAAATGAGTACTTGGCTATAGACAGGGGTGGATATTTGTGTATGAATAGTCTTCGCACATTAATTGCAGCGTGGCTGGATGCTTCCCAGAGAAGTCGAGATGATGTTCGATTGAACAGGTCTGCCAGGGAGTAAGATGTAAAGCGCTTTGAGCAGTCCTGAGGACTGGATACTGCGCTATATAAGAACTTACCTTTACTTTTACTTACAAACAGTGCAGGCATAAACTGTTCATTCTCACACAAGCTGCTAGGGGAAAGTGGTCCAAGTAGTGCAGGCGTAAACTGTTCATTCTCACACAAGCTGCTAGGGGAAAGTGGTCCAAATAGTGCAGGCGTAAACTGTTCATTCTCACACAAGCTGCTAGGGGAAAGTGGTCCAAGTAGTGCAGGTGTAAACTGTTTATTCTGGCAGACGTTGGTGGGGGAGAACGGTTGAGACAGTGCACGGGCAAGTTGAATAATCTGTTAGAATGAGTTCCTTCTTCTTGAATCATCTTGTTAATAACTTGCGTGAGCAGGTTTGTGGAACTAATAACCTGTCATGACTGATTGTTCTCATTAGGCTGTGTGCCTCAGAAACCTGTGAGATTGATGCATTAATCAATTTACTGTGACTGTCATGGTAAATTGACATGTGTGTGCTTAATACTGAAGTCTCTCGTGTCATGAGGCTGTAGCATTGATGGCAGACAGCTGCAGAGAAACATAGAGGTCATAACTTTGATGTCTGGCCAAACATATAAATGAATGTGAGTGAATTAAACCTTCTGAGACACTAAGGATATGGCAGGAGGTTGCCTGGTTTTGTTCTTTAAAAAAATCTGCCAATCTCTACTCTCAAACAAAAATCTCCCAATTTTGTAAATTTTATTTGACAATTTTGTTCTCACTTTTGTCATGTTTTTAACTTGATTAAGTTTATATGCTTACCCCTGTATGATGTAATTTAAAGAGTTGTGGGTATAAATAAATTGACAAAATGTGAAAAGACAAAATGTGAAAAAAATTTCATTTTATATTTTCAAACTTTAGGTGGGTCAGACGTAATCATATAGACAATGCATAACTTTAGTGAAATTCATTCAATAGATGACGCCGACAATGGAAAATTATTCATTGAATTTTCTTTAAAAAACCTTTTTCCATAACATCACATGTGAGGGGGGATTTCCTGCTAATTGTTTGTGCTAATTTGGAAAGCCTGGCAAATGCACTTTATAATATGCTTGTTTTGTATGCACTGCATGTTAAGTGCTTTTGGAGCAGATGTGTGACTGATAAGAAAGTTATCAGCTCGTTATCAGCTTGGATTAGATAAGATGGCTGTCCTCTGTTATTACTTTTCCTCCCATTGATCACTCTTAAAATTGCTTCTGTTGTCAATTGTGTATGATGTAACTATAGCTCCCTCTAGTGATCAGCAGCGGAAGTAGACTAATTTGATATGGCTAATTGGGGGTCCTTGTATGAAGAACACATGTGTGTTCTGCCTCTCAAGTCAACAGTGTCCGCCATGTTAGGGTGGCAATTCTCCGGTCTCTAACATTGTGCATCTGTATTGATAAGTTAATTTTCTTCCAATTTTACAGTCAAGTTTGCCTGACATTTTTCAGTTAACTTTCTGCAGCTTTAAGCTGTCTTCGTTAGACTGAATACCATTTGATGGCGCAGATGGCCTTGTGGCTCCTCGTGAGGTCGTCATAGAATGACTGCCATACTGTCAACTAGTGGCATTCAGTCTAACAAAGAGAGTTGAAGAAAATATGTACAACTGTGAAAGAGGAAGCAAATAATTTGTTTGAATCGTCCAGGTTGATTAATTGTTTCACTGATATATGAGCCCTGTGTTTTAACGTAAAGTTCTATTTATGTACAACAACAAGAATTCAGGCTTGTATGTTATGGGTGTTTTTTTTAGAATATTGCAAGTGTTTTTATGTAATTTATTTCCTTAAATTCACTGTAGATTGAAATATGTAGAACCAGTAATTTTATATTAGTATTAGGCAAACGTTTTACTACTACTTTGACATTATTGTGACGATCACCTTACTGCTTTTTCACTTCAGTGTAATCAATCATCATTTCATAGTGACTTTCACTTTGTTCCTACTTTCACTTTATTGACTGTCATTTCACCTTCCTGTGACATTCTCTCAGCCATATGTGACCTTTTATCGATGATATTTTTTATCTATCATCTCCGATCTGGTGTGACCTCTTTGCAATATATGACCTTCTGTTTACGATAATTTTCTTTCAGCTTTGTTCATTTATTACCATAACCATCAATTAGATTTGATGGCTCTTGTTCGATATGTCCTTCCATGCTTTGGTTGAGTGTCCTTGCTACTGAGGAGGTCATCGACCAAGAAATGTGCTAAAAGTCAAAGGATCATGCAAAAGGCGCAATATGTTCCTGCTCTCCTTAGCCACTATACAGCCACTTTGTGGCGTCAGTTGTCCTTCAGGTTCGCAGATTTTGGGGGCGGAACATTTTACTCAGCGGGTCAAAACCGAATTATTGAAAATGTGAACAGTGATTTGATTTGTCTGTTGCAAATGCATCCTGAAGTAAGAATAGCCTGTCGGCAAATTAGATTCATTTACGTTAATTTCACCTCGCTGTAATGCAGATGACCAGACTTGTGATAACACAGCATGGAATATCTCCATCTCACTAGATTAGAGGTCAGTGCTTTCTGCTACAACAGGGAGTTGATATCTTAGTCCACTACTACAACAGGGAGTTGATATCTTAGTTCACTATGCTACAACAGGGAGTTGATATCTTAGTTCACTACACTACAGCAGGGAGTTGATATCTTAGTTCACTATGCTACAACAGGGAGTTGATATCTTAGTTCACTACGCTACAACAGGGAGTTGATATCTTAGTCCACTACGCTACAACAGGAAGTTGATATCTTAGTGCACTATGCTACAACAGGGAATTTATATATTAGTCCACTATGCTACAACAGGGAATTTATATCTTAGTCCACTACAACAGGGAGTTGATATCTTAGTCCAGTATGCTACAACAGGGAGTTGATATCTTAGTCCATTACGCTACAACAGGGAGTTGATATCTTAGTTCACTATGCTACAACAGGGAGTTGATATCTTAGTTCACTACACTACAGCAGGGAGTTTATATCTTAGTTCACTATGCTACAACAGGGAGTTGATATCTTAGTTCACTACGCTACAACAGGGAGTTGATATCTTAGTCCACTATGCTACAACAGGAAGTTGATATCTTAGTGCACTATGCTACAACAGGGAATTTATATCTTAGTTCACTATGCTTCAACAGGGAATTTATATCTTAGTCCACTACAACAGGGAGTTGATATCTTAGTCCAGTATGCTACAACAGGGAGTTGATATCTTAGTCCATTACACTACAACAGGGAGTTGATATCTTAGTCCATTACGCTAGAACAGGGAGTTCATATCTTAGTCCATTACGCTACAACAGGGTGTTCATATCTTAATCCACTATGCCACAACATGGAGTTGATATCTTAGTCCACTATGCTACAACAGGGAGTTGATATCTTAGTCTACTATGCTACAACAGGGAATTGATATCTTAGTCCACTATGCTACAACAGGGAGTTGATACCTTAGACCACTACCAGGGGGGTACACTACAACAGGGAGTTTATATCTTAGTTCATTACACTACAACAGGGAGTTGATATCTTAGTTCACTATGCTACAACAGGGAGTTGATATCTTAGTCCACTACACTACAACAGGGAGTTGATATCTGAGTCCACTACACTACAACAGGGAGTTGATATCTTAGTCCATTACACTACAACAGGGAGTTGATATCTTAGTCCACTATGCTACAACAGGGAGTTGATATCTTAGTCCACTACACTACAACAGGGAGTTGATATCTTAGTTTATTATGCTACAATGGGGAGTTGATATCTTAGTCCACTACACTACAACAGGGAGTTTATATGTTAGTTCACTATGGTACAACAGGGAGGTGATATCTTAGTTCACTATGCTACAACAGGGAGTTGATATCTTAGTCCACTACACTACAACAGGGAGTTGATATCTTAGTTTATTATGCTACAATGGGGAGTTGATATCTTAGTCCACTACACTACAACAGGGAGTTGATATCTTAGTCCACTACACTACAACAGGGAGTTGATATCTTAGTCCATTACACTACAACAGGGAGTTGATATCTTAGTTCACTATGCTACAACAGGGAGTTGATATCTTAGTCCACTACGCTACAACAGGGAGTTGATATCTTAGTCCATTACAATACAACAGGGAGTTGATATCTTAGTTCACTATGCTACAACAGGGAGTTGATATCTTAGTCCACTATGCTACAACAGGGAGTTGATATCTTAGTCCACTACACTACAACAGGGAGTTGATATCTTAGTTTATTATGCTACAATGGGGAGTTGATATCTTAGTCCACTACACTACAACAGGGAGTTTATATGTTAGTTCACTATGGTACAACAGGGAGGTGATATCTTAGTTCACTATGCTACAACAGGGAGTTGATATCTTAGTCCACTACACTACAACAGGGAGTTGATATCTTAGTTTATTATGCTACAATGGGGAGTTGATATCTTAGTCCACTACACTACAACAGGGAGTTGATATCTTAGTCCACTACACTACAACAGGGAGTTGATATCTTAGTCCATTACACTACAACAGGGAGTTGATATCTTAGTTCACTATGCTACAACAGGGAGTTGATATCTTAGTCCACTACGCTACAACAGGGAGTTGATATCTTAGTCCACTACACTACAACAGGGAGTTGATATCTTAGTTTATTATGCTACAATGGGGAGTTGATATCTTAGTCCACTACACTACAACAGTGAGTTTATATGTTAGTTCACTATGGTACAACAGAGAGGTGATATCTTAGTTCACTATGCTACAACAGGGAGTTGATATCTTAGTCCACTACATTACAACAGGGAGTTGATATCTTAGTTTAATATGCTACAATGGGGAGTTGATATCTTAGTCCACTATGCTACAACAGGGAGTTGATATCTTAGTTCACTCCGCTCACAAAGGAGTTGCTGGCAGAAAATGGTTACTGAGATTATAGCATGTACAATACAATAGTGTATATTTTCTCAAGATGGTTCATTGTGGTAAATGAATTAAACCCCCGGGATACGGGCGAAGGGCAAAATGCGATATATCCATTTTTTCCAACAAAAACAAACTTCTGTGTTTTGTCACCAGAGTGTAGACGTAAATGTTTACACAATATTGTAATATCGTAAGAATACAATATCCCAGTGATTGATAGCAAGTGCTTGAAATCTTGTTGACACATTTTAATTGTGAAATTTCGCCCAGTCAAAAATGTCGTCTGAAATGGCATAAATATTGTACTATCTTAAACTGAGGTAATGTTACAAACAGTATCGATACTATAATTATATGTAAAGTAATTTTTATATTTTAATGCATGGTCCTTGTGGTCTTACCTCATAGTTTATGTCCAATCCTTTCACACCATCATTTCACATCATTCCATGTACAAAAAGGCATGATGTTATCAAAATTATCCTTTATGGCACTGCCATCCATATAACCGCCCAAATTGCTCCAGAATCCAGTGTTACTGTTCATTTCGGAAGCACATTGTGCGATAAGAGCGGAGGTTTTGACAGCTAGAAGTGCCGTAAACGTAATATTTAATAACATGATATGGCGTCTTTGTACCTGTGACAATGCAGAATGACGCAAGGATGCTTTGGGATATAAAAACGACGTCAGACTTATTACAACCCACCAGAGATATTGACACAGGTAGGTGTGGCCCAGATAGTTGTGTTAGCGACCTCAAACAAGGACGCAGTGATGTAACTAGGTACATTTTGGCAGTGCAGCAGTAATGAGTTTTCTGCTGCTACTGGGGGGAGGTAAGTGGGAGGGTTACTACAGTAATTTAACAATTGTAACAATTGAAAGGTTATTTGGTGTCACCGTTAAGTAGGATCATGCAATTATTTTTGTTTTAGTGATGGACATCCTGTTTACATGAGTACTGGGTAGATTTGATAAAAATCCTTGCTTGTGAAATTAATTCAGCTTCGTCCAGTTGCCAATAATGTTTCAATATAACAACTTTAGAGGTATAAATTCTAGTAATATTTATCATAATGTTTTATTTTATAATACATAGTTTAATATATTCACTGCTCTATAGCATCTGTTTGCGAATCACAATTAAAACAAATTATAATTTGATCATTATTTGTTTATGAATATCGACCCTGCAATGTAATTATGGTGATCAGGATGAATCATTCGAATTAAACAGGGAATGGTCACATTATGTGGACAAATTATGGTTTATTAAATCTCATTTGGACGGTGAAGATGTCTGAATAGATACGGTTACTGTACAACTTTTTATGATAAAAACAATTCTTCTTTGTACCTTTAATGCAGATCTCAGACATTGTCAAATGTATTAGTTTTGTAATAAAACAGGAGTGGAGAATGTTTAAGAAGACGAAAAATAATATTTACTTTACCCGTCAGACACTTTAAATAATATACATAATATATCCATATAGTACTTTTAAATAATTCGACTGTGTAAACGTATCATAAACTTGGTAGATTATTGCAAAAATAATGTCAGAAGACTCCTGTAGGACTACGACAGCTCTTCAGTGAATGCTGGTGTGCGAATTTAACATTCAAGCAAGTATTCATACGTCTGCGCATGTATATATGTATATTTAATTATGTATGCAAGTGTGTGGTTGGTATATGTGAGTGTGAATTTGTTAAGAGTTTTTAGCGTTCTGAAGATGCCGCAAGTACAGACCTTGCAAACAGCCAAAGGAACAGAACTGACACGTCTCCATAGTGATTGGCAGTTCAATTTTAAAGAAAGAATGCTCGGCACGGGATGCTAATGCAGAATAGGATACGGATAAGTAATTGCGGACTGAGTATTAGACTAGGTGCTATGCAACAGACAACGCCAGTCAATTATTGCTGATGAGTCCATGCTCATTACGTGTTAACCTTTCTTCACTGGCACGCAGAGATGGATGGGTCTTGTCAGCAGCATCAGCATCCTGGAAACAGGCGTCTCTCGGAGTAGTTCCATTTCCACTCACAGGCGTCGCCACATGTCTTCATTTCTAAACTGATCTACAACATTTTATTTTTCCTTCATGAATAGGACATCTCAGAAGTTATTTTTGTGCATAATTCAAAATATCAGAGGTGTATTAAAGCAGTTTTTTGGGTATGAAGTTTGTGGGTATATTATAATGCATACAAAATGTCAAAGTAAATTCTCAGTTCTGATACAAAACAAAATGCTACATATATTGACATTTGGATGACATATTATAATTTTATAGCACTGATAAAAAACTAGATGACTTGAGCGGCGTATTGAAAGTGATTGTCAGTTTGGCATTTTGACATATGAAATATAGATATTTTGTTCGTGAACTTTTGTATTTTATGCAAGTCCTATCCAGGGCATTTTCTGCATGGTCAGTCTAATCTGTAGCCGAATGTCATATCCAGGGCATTTTGCTCAAAAACATTTTGTAATTAAATATTCATCATCCAAGGCATTTTGTTCACGGTCATTTTCTCCCTCAAATTCAAACACTTTCAATGTGGCTGATATTGAGTTTTTAATCACACCTTGCTTTGACGTCCACAAAGCGATACTGCATCAATACTTGGCTTACTTATAGACTTCATTATGGCAGCCACAGAGTGCAGAAGGCAGCACTAAGCTAAATCTAATGTACATTAATGTCATCATGTGATTGGAGAAACTCAATCCCGTCTGTAGTATAGTCGACAGTGTGTCTGCGAAAGGTTACCTGATGAATGCACTGAAGCAGATTCTCTGATCTGATCAGTGCATATCAAAGGAGGCTATGGAGTAGAAGACTGCGCATTGGTAACAGCATAACGAAGTAAGGTATTTCATTAAAGGTTGGACCATAGAGAAAGGGTGAGCATCATTAGTTGTCACGTTGGATGATTGACGGTATTCAGGACTCACGTGACAACCCTGGATTGTGACAGAGTTTGGCTGCAAGGGAGGTCGTTGCTCCTTGCTAAATTAACTGGCCTTGTCCAGACTGTTCGCTTACTTCTGGCAGTTATTAGTAACCTAAATGAGGCGTAATGACTTGCTGATTGGTCACTGCACTTTGGTCTGATTTTGTTAACCTTTCCTTTTCATGTATTTATTCCCGAGGTATTTCGGAGGGTCACGTGGTCAAGATTGAATAAGATTTTAGTAATAAGATTGCCACTGAAAGCTGACATTTCAGATGGCAAGTAAACGAGGTGGACATTGGCTTATCGAGAGGTCAGTGATTAAATGCATCAATGTAGCCAATCATTATGAGGTATTTGTCAATTTTGTTTTTAGTCCTTTGGCCGAAGGTTCAAGGGGCTATTGCCATCACTCTGCGTCCGCCGTCCGCCGTTAGCTGCCGTATCTCAGAAACCATTCAGCAACTTTTTCTCTAATTTTGCATAGACATATCTTAGGGCACTGCCACTATGCATGAGAAATCATTTAAGTTCATTTAATTATTATAAAATTGTGTGACTGTGGTGTCTATTGGTTAAAGATATATCGTGACAAACATAGAAAATTAATATTCTGTCACCTGTAGGTGACAAACATAGAAAATTAATATTCTGGACAACTATAGATTTGAAATATCCTACACTTTATTGATATCAAATGCATTCTGCTGTTCTGTTTACGCTTGCCATGCCTTGTGTAGACATGGTACTGTGTAAATCAATTGTATCAATATAGACTAATAATTACAGATTCACAATATAGTTGACACCTGAAACAACCAAATGTCAACCATTAGAAGAGTTGACATAGTTCCGCTATACACAAGCAAGAAATCTGTATTTGATTGAATCATTCTAGTGTCATCAGCATATAGTAGAACATACATTTTCTACATCATCATCCCTAAGGTTGTTGTAAATTTCACCAGCTGCCATGTCAAGTCCGTTATAATTGTGTCTAACAGTGTTCAAAATGATTCAGGTAAATAGCAAATAATAAAGGACACAAGTTTTCTCCTTGCCATACCTCTACATCACATGAGAAGAAGGCTGACACAGCCTGGCCCTGATTTATACATGATTTAGCATTTTTGTACATGTTGTATACAACTTTCAACACAATACCATTAATATCGCATGAAATTATCTTAGACCACAGGGAGGACCGGTCTACTAAATCAAATGCTTTCTTATAATCGATGAAGGCACAATAAAGCCTTTTGCATCGAGACAAATACAATTCAACCAATACCCCTATTTGAACACTGCCTGTTCTTCACCTATTACATTCGCTTTGTTTAGGTATGTGGTCAGTCTGGTGTTCTGAACAATCACTAAGGATTAATGAACTCTTGTGCAGAATGTCACCCACTTGGCAGGTTTAATTGATCTATTCAGCAATGAGGACACTGCTTAGGCCTCACTCTGGACACTGTCACTCACAGTGTTGTGTATTGTCTTAGTTGGTGCATTGAGCTAATCTACTTGACCATGAATCAGTGGTGGCTATGGTTGGGTATTACACCCAGCTGTGGAGCTAAGATTCTCTGCCTGCTATTGTTTGATGGAAACTGTGACTAATGTGTAATTTGTCACTGGCAGTAGCTTGTGTCAACAGACAGCATTAAGCCACTAGACCCCTGTGAAACTGGACAGTTGCCTGTAGGTTTTAAACTGTGTCAAACAGTGAGTCTACCTTTTGCTCTCAAATAATCTGTCCTCTTAGTTTTACACATGAAGACATAATCTGGCATAACTTGATAAGTCTTTGTAGCAGCACATTTGTACTTCCAGTGTATCATTACAACATAACATACATATTACATACTGTGTGCCACATTTTAATGTTGTGCATGTAATATTTCCATGCAATCCATTTGTAAAACTTCAACAGCCGTTTTCTTCATTTTCACTTTTTGATCCCTACCATGTTCAATGCTCCATAACTTCGCCAATTTTTGTAGCAGTCATAATTTTTGAAACCGTGTAAAGCACCCTACCAAACCTTTACATGGATGTAAGAAAACAATGTTACAATTTTTTCGACTTATCACTCATTTGGTCAGCCGGGGTCACATATAGACGTATTAGACTTCAGGGCCACTTGGCCCATTTTAAAATAATTTCAGTCTGCTAGCATTTATAGTAGATATTTGGTTTTATTCATTTGTTTTTCCCTGTCATGATTAATACTTTCTGTTATCCAGTCTACATTGTTCAGTTCAAACTAAGATAAGGTTCAATATGAAAATAATATAATTACATGTATGTAAATTCTTTATAATGTTTATGTTAAGGCATTTTATATACACCAGTTTTTGCATGTTTATGTAGGCCTATGTTGTAAATAAAATAATATCGATCTATATATCTAGGGGTATGTTTTAAATGACTTGGGGAAACTTCTACATGGCTCATAGAAGTTCACCTCAGTTTAACGAAAGGTCAGTTTTGTTTATTGTATTTGAGATCAATCAATGGTTTTCATTTTATCTGACAAAGTTTGGTTTCTGTAATCAAACTTTGCAGGATACCAATACCCCATAAGACTGAGTCTCATTGGTGCATACTTCCGTCCCTGTATCTAGTACTTAGTTCTCCTTCGTAGAACCTGCCCCATAAACCATCCACGCATTCGTTAAAGCGATCACCTGCTCTGGTATACGTATCCAGCATCTACACCTGATAGCAATTATCCTGCATCCAGCAGTGATTTCACCTTCCGATGCAACAGACAAGGCAGGAGCCTGCTGCCATAATCATATCACCTCATATTGATTTCCTGTTGATTGCAAGGCTGCCGAGACTTGGCTCTCAGCATCAGGTAAGAGAGGAGACTCATCTGGTTTCAATGAGGTGTTGATGACAAGGAGTGAGTTCACATGTCTGCTCACCCCCTCATCCTCATCCCTGTGTTGGTTTAGCTGGAGGACTAAGGAACGGCTCACTAACATCCTTATGAGCTCATAAGCCAATATTGATCTTTAAAATCAATTTTGCTCCTTAACTGTGATCTTGTGTACTGAAAATTTTCAACACCTGGACGAGCAATCGGGATACTTTTGCCGGCGTGTATGGAAATAGTGTCTCAGCGATACGGTGGTGATGTGGTGAAATAGTGTCTCAGTGATACGGTGGTGATGTGGTGAAATAGTGTCTCAGTGATACGGTGGTGATGTGGTGAAATAGTGTCTCAGTGATACGGTGGTGATGTGGTGAAATAGTGTCTCAGTGATACGGTGGTGATGTTTTCAGTTTGAGAATGCTTCTTAAAGTTAACAAAAAATTCTGTTTAATGATAGATTTTCTTGATGAAGTCATTATTGTAGTGAAGTGGTCCCAGGTTGTCTTCAGTGTGTGTACTCAAGAAATGGCCCCCAGGTTGTCTTCAGCGTGTGTACTCAAGAAATGGTCTCCAGGTTGTCTTCAGTGTGTGTACTCCAGAAATGGTCCCCAGGTTGTCTTCAGTGTGTGTACTCCAGAAATGGCCCCCAGGTTGTCTTCAGTGTGTGTACTCAAGAAATGGTCTCCAAGTTGTCTTCAGTGTGTGTACTCAAGAAATGGCCCCCAGGTTGTCTTCAGTGTGTGTACTCAAGAAATGGTCTCCAGGTTGTCTTCAGTGTGTGTACTCAAGAAATGGTCTCCAGGTTTTCTTCAGTGTGTGTACTCAAGAAATGGCCCCCAGGTTGTCTTCAGTGTGTGTACTCAAGAAATGGCCCCCAGGTTGTCTTCAGTGTGTGTACTCAAGAAATGGTCTCCAGGTTGTCTTCAGTATGTGTACTCAAGAAATGGTCTCCAGGTTTTCTTCAGCATGTGTACTCAAGAAATGGTCTCCAGGTTGTCTTCAGTGTGTGTACTCAAGAAATGGTCCCCAGGTTGTCTTCAGTGTGTGTACTCAAGAAATGGTCTCCAGGTTGTCTTCAGTGTGTGTACTCAAGAAATGGTCTCCATGTTTTCTTCAGCATGTGTACTCAAGAAATGGTCCCCAGGTTGTCTTCAGTGTGTGTACTCCAGAAATGGCCCCCAGGTTGTCTTCAGTGTGTGTACTCAAAAAATGGTCTCCAGGTTGTCTTCAGTGTGTGTACTCAAGAAATGGCCCCCAGGTTGTCTTCAGTGTGTGTACTCAAGAAATGGCCCCCAGGTTGTCTTCAGTGTGTGTACTCAAGAAATGGTCCCCAGGTTGTCTTCAGTGTGTGTACTCAAGAAATGGCCCCCAGGTTGTCTTCAGTGTGTGTACTCAAGAAATGGCCCCCAGGTTGTCTTCAGTGTGTGTACTCAAGAAATGGCCCCCAGGTTGTCTTCAGTGTGTGTACTCAAGAAATGGCCCCCAGGTTGTCGTCAGTGTGTGTACTCAAGAAATGGTCCCCAGGTTGTCTTCAGTGTGTGTACTCCAGAAATGGCCCCCAGTTTGTCTTCAGTGTGTGTAGTAAAGAAATGGTCTCCAGATTGTCTTCAGTATGTGTACTCAAGAAATGGTCTCCAGGTTGTCTTCAGTGTGTGTAGTCAAGAATTGGGCTCCAGGTTGTCTTCAGTGTGTGTAGTCAAGAAATGGCCCCTGGTTGTCTTCAGTGTGTGTACTCAAGAAATGGCCCCTGGTTGTCTTCAGTGTGTGTACTCAAGAAATGGCCCCTGGTTGTCTTCAGTGTGTGTACTCAAGAAATGGCCCCTGGTTGTCTTCAGTGTGTGTACTCAAGAAATGGCCCCTGGTTGTCTTCAGTGTGTGTACTCAAGAAATGGCCCCTGGTTGTCTTCAGTGTGTGTACTCAAGAAATGGCCCCTGGTTGTCTTCAGTGTGTGTACTCAAGAAATGGCCCCTGGTTGTCTTCAGTGTGTGTACTCAAGAAATGGCCCCTGGTTGTCTTCAGTGTGTGTACTTCAGAAATGGCCCCTGGTTGTCTTCAGTGTGTGTACTCAAGAAATGGCCCCTGGTTGTCTTCAGTGTGTGTACTCAAGAAATGGCCCCTGGTTGTCTTCAGTGTGTGTACTCAAGAAATGGGCCCCTGGTTGTCTTCAGTGTGTGTACTCAAGACATGGGCCCCTGGTTGTCTTCAGTGTGTGTACTCAATATAACCACTTTGAGAACTAACAGGTGAGCATGCAATGGGTGCATAAACATGGAGAAAGTTTAAAACAAAACCGTGCAATTAGGTATAAATTGTTACTAAAATCAGTAGAGATGTTATGATTGGGTTTGGTGGGGTGTTGGCACTAGATGAACTAGTGCTCACTAGTGGGGTGTTGGCACTAGATGAACTAGTGCTCACTAGTGGGGTGTTGGCACTAGATGAACTAGTGCTCACATGTTGTGTCCACAGCAGGTAGGAAGGGCTGTAGGGAAGGGAGGCTTTTTAGTTCTGAAGGGAGTAGGATCCAGGTTCTTGTTACCTTGGGATAAAATGAGTGTCTGTATCTGTTGAATAATTGACAAATCCTAACTGGGTATCATGCCAGTGGAGGCTGGTTGCTCTGTGACCTTTGAGTATGGCTCAGTAGTTCCTTAAATTCTGAGGCATCCTTAGCCTCAACCAACGAAGCCTCCAGGATGTTCCATACATTATAGGTCTGTGGAAAAATGAGTTTCTAAATGTTTCAGTGTTGGATTTTAAATTTGTTTGTGCTTGTAAAGATGATTAGAGCATGTGCGTCTGTCTGCAAGTACTAAACTGTTTTTGGATTGAACAGTAATGTGGTTATGGATAATTTGGAACATCTCCTTATATTCAGCTCAGAACTCTGTACCAGCCACACATAATTGGCAAGAGTAGTGTCGAGCTTGGGTGGGACGTCACAAGTAGCGGGTGGTGTAGTGCTGGCTTGGGTGGGACGTCACAAGTAGCGGGTGGTGTAGTGCTGGCTTGGGTGGGATGTCACAAGTAGCGGGTGGTGTAGTGCTGGCTTGGGTGGGACGTCACAAGTAGCGGGTGGTGTAGTGCTGGCTTGGGTGGGACGTCACAAGTAGCAGGTGGTGTAGTGATGGCTTGGGTGGGACGTCACAAGTAGCGGGTGGTGTAGTGCTGGCTTGGGTGGGACGTCACAAGTAGCGGGTGGTGTAGTGATGGCTTGGGTGGGATGTCACAAGTAGCGGGTGGTGTAGTGATGGCTTGGGTGGGATGTCACAAGTAGCGGGTGGAGTGCTGGCTTGGGTGGGACGTCACAAGTAGCGGGTGGTGTAGTGCTGGCTTGGGTGGGACGTCACAAGTAGCGGGTGGTGTAGTGATGGCTTGGGTGGGACGTCACAAGTAGCGGGTGGTGTAGTGCTGGCTTGGGTGGGACGTCACAAGTAGCGGGTGGTGTAGTGATGGCTTGGGTGGGATGTCACAAGTAGCGGGTGGAGTGCTGGCTTGGTTGGGATGTCACAAGTAGCGGGTGGTGTAGTGCTGGCTTGGGTGGGATGTCACAAGTAGCGGGTGATGTAGTGATGGCTTGGGTGGGATGTCACAAGTAGCGGGTGGAGTGCTGGCTTGGGTGGGATGTCACAAGTAGCGGATGGTGTAGTGCTGGCTTGGGTGGGATGTCACAAGTAGCGGGTGGTGTAGTGATGGCTTGGGTGGGATGTCACAAGTAGCGGGTGGTGTAGTGATGGCTTGGGTCTATTGCTTATTTTGTGAAGTTTAGACAGATTAGAAGACCCTATAGTCGGTGTGCTTAGAGCGTAGATTACTTTAGGCAGGCATGGAAAGGAGATGCTTTCTAAATGAGTCCAGTGATTGTTTGCTAACTAGCTGTTGTGTGCATTTGTTCCATGATTTGATGGTGCTTGGAAAGAATGAATGCTTATATGCGTCGATAATGACTGATAATTGGAGATTCCTCCTCTACTCCTCGATATGTGGCTAAAATAGATCTTTTTAACACATTTGGTGGGACTCCCTAGGGATGAAGCTGTGTAATGAGACGGCATCAAATGGGAGCCTATTACTGCCATGAAGGAAGGCAAGGTAAAATTGGCTGCACATACTTCAAAGCCATCTGCTGGCCCAAGGCATCAAGCAGTTTACACTGACGCATGCCAAAACGTTCAGGTGGACTTGTTAGGTGGATCCGTTGAAACCAGATTATTAGGATTGCGTTTCACTGCGGTTGGTGATATCGTAAGTGGCAAGGTATGGTTTCTGTGTGAATTTGTGGCGTGTTTTTTGTTTGTTTTACGGAATGAAAGAGGACATAATAACGACAGAGAAACCAATAGATCTGTCATGTGTTTGGTCAATGGTTAGATGGAAGAGAACAAAATAATCTTAGAGAAACCAGTGGATATGTGATATATTTGTTCTATGACATTTCCTTAGAAGAAACACGGTAACTGCTGTGAAACCAGTATGTCCGCATTAACGCACTGAAAGCGAACCCCTGACAATTGATAATTCTTGATCAGGATTCTTTATAAATCCTATCGAATATCTCGGATATTGCTAATTAGCAACCAGCAGGTGGAATGAGAAGCATTGTACCGCAAGAACACCGATGATTACCCAAGTTGCGACCGCGCACTCAGGAGGCCCCCCACCTGCGTCCCGCCACGATGGGCCAATCCAGTGATCGTCCAATCCAGGCAGACGGCCCCTCGTATGCGGGATCAGTTTAATTGTAATGTTGATTGTTGGCATTGGCAGTGTATGGGTACGAGCGTAGGTGATGGACAGTGTATGACGCGTTGTGTTCTGTGTGCTGCAGGAAGCAACCAATGGACGGGCGGGTGTACTGCGAAGCCCACCTGCCCAGATGTGACACGCAGCAGGACCCCCATGTTACTGACTGTGACGGGGATGACAAGGTATGTCTTACTTCAGTTTCTTGTACAGTTCGCATGATAGTAGCTTTAATTTGGGGATGCAGTCAAAAGTCCTGCCGGTTAAAAGCCCTCCCTGGGAAATACCCTCCTGGTCAAAAGCCATTCTGATCAAAAGCCCTTCTGATCAAAAATACTCCCAGTGAAAAATTCTCCATCCTTAAGTGG
Source organism: Escarpia spicata (assembly GCA_963995525.1). NCBI lineage: Eukaryota > Metazoa > Annelida > Polychaeta > Sabellida > Siboglinidae > Escarpia > Escarpia spicata. Next base: position 10,385,797 of record OZ023214.1, on the reverse strand, counting down.
AAAACTCGTTCCTGTCAAGAGTTCCCATCCTTAATTGCGAGTAAGAAGGAGGGATTTAGACCGGGAGAAGTTTGACCATGACTCCTCAGCAGTAGAGTATCATGATATGCTGTTGCCCTGGTGCTACATTTACAATAAAACGTCCCCAACTGATTGGTTCTCCTTTTCTCAGTTACTTTCTCTGCCAGTTTTCTGAGTATCTGAATTGACCCTGTTCTTAATTATAAGTTGAGATATCATGGAGATCTTATGTCTGTTATGTCACCAGTCTTGTATGTGGAGTAATTTTTTGTAAAAGAGTATTCTGTACAATGATTTCATTAGTTAACTTAATGACATTTGACATTGCACTGAGGTTGGGATGTTGCGACACTTAAATAAAATTTCGAGCATTTGTAACATTTAAATTCTTAAAAAAAATATGCAAAATCACTTATTGAAGTTAATCAGTGACAAGTATATTTTAAACATTTAATTTTGTTTAATGTTTGACATATGTTAATCTATCACTACAAATATCTAGTTATGAGCCCCCCTTATGGAGTAAAGAGTATGGAAGTTTATTATGTATTTTTGTCAAGCGGATGTTGACCTAAATATGGATTTTGACCTTAGAACGGGTCAAGATGCCCATTATGGTTAACGATGATAACACGCTGGGTTGTTATTATTAACAAGATCAGCATCGACTATCCAATACTTGATCATTTAGTTTGAGCCTCTACACTCCTGACCCACTGATTGGTGGCCTCTAGTTCCCTTTGTCTCCGTGGATCATCCCTAGCTTTCTTTGTCTCTGAGGATCATCCCTAGTTCCTTTGTCTCCGTGGATCACCCTAGCTCCCTTTGTCTCTGTGGATCATCCCTAGTTCCCTTTGTTTCTGGGGATCATCCCTTGTTTCTTTAGTCTCCATGAATCATCCCTAGCTCCCTTTATCTCTGTGAATTGTCCCTAACTCTTTGTCTATGCGGATCATCCCTTTTTCTCTGTGGATCATCCCTAGCTCTCCATGCTTCATCCCTAGCTCCCTTTCTGTCCATTGATAATCCCTAGCACACTTTGTCTTCATGTATTATCCTTTGTCTCAGTATCAAACAAATTACTTAAAAAATAAAACAATATAGTTATTCATATTATACAAAACACCATTGTACAAAATAACTTGTTTGCCCATTTAGACTAGGTGGGCCAATTAACAATATTTATCATCATCGTCGTTTAGAGATAGAGTTTCCAGGCTCTGCTGGGTTCACTTTTCTTCCAATTGCCCTCTTCCACTTGACACGGACCCATGCATACCGTGGGTTGATACCCATCAGACTGAAGTCTGCAGACATGGAATTCTGCCAGGTCAATACAATATAGTTTAATCTTGATAATGCATCCTATTCCTGTTTTTCTTCTGCAATTCTGGTAGCTGTCCATGAGGACAATTCATAGCAACTAATAAGCTGATAGTGTGTCTGGTGATTTTACCAAAACTACATACAAAAACTTGAGCTATGAGCTATCTCGTTATGGATACACGGTAGGTTTACTTTTTTACAAAATTTATTTGAAAATGAGACAAGTGAAAACATTTAATTGCGGAAGCCCTTTCGAAATGTAAGTAATGTGACTTAGTAGATGTAATGACACTCGAGCAAATTCTCCACTATTGTGGCATGAAACAGGTTGTCAGGCCATTAGCAGTTTTTCAGATAATCCGTCCAACTTAACGTCTAAATGCTGCCGCTTTGGCAGAGTGGAATGATTACAGAAACTTTTTCTCTACTTGACATTCTTGATTCAGAACATTGATTTGCTGGAACAACAGTCAGGGCAGCTGTGGTCGGATTATTTCATCAAGGGCCGTATTGTCAGAGGACCTGGCGTTTCACTAACCAATCTGCTGCCCTCATAATCTGTGCAGTGTCTCGGTTGGAAGAATTTCTGACAGCTATGATTGCAGATTTACAGTAATTAAATTCTGATGTTCGTACACAAATGTGAGGCAGTTTAAGGTTTGGTGCTTGTCTGTCTCATCGCCTGGGATTATTCCACCAAGATGATGAATGCATAAGGGAAATCCACCATTAAATAGAACATGTTATTAATTTTAAGTAGCTTTTTCAAAATGCAAAAACTCACCAAAGACTATTTCTGTGACACGCCAGCAAGTGGCCCAGTGGCGCACCCTGGTGGTGACAGCTGTCAGTATACAAGATCACTGTTACAGAGTGAAATACATTTTTTTAAGAGCAAAACCGGGTTTATGAACTTGAAGTTAAGGCTTAGTGAACAGCTTGTGCTTAGTGAAACAGTCCCAAAGAGATGAAGATGATTGGTTGCCATCTCAGGTATTTAACAACATTTGGATACAACTTGAAAACACAAAACCTTGTGTGTCATAGATCTTCATATCGACCATCTGCTCACGAGAAGCCATGACTTCCTGTAACGAAAACGTAGCAGTTCTGAATTATGTGGATTATGTGGATTATATGGATTATGTGGATTATGTTTTCACAAAACGGAAATAGGATTTGGTCATTCACTAATTGTAGATATTTCACACAAAAACAATTGTCCTAATCAAGATGATCATCAATCACACAAGATTTTAATTGATCATTTGATTGAACGCATGAATGAAGCAGTCGTTGACAAAAATTATTTATCGGCACAACACCATTTTTGACGACACCAAACTTTTACAGCACTCGTGTCATTGCCAGGGAAAGTAAAATATCCCTTACGGGTAATTATGTATCCTGTCCTCATGATGACCACAATGCTCGGCTTCTTTCAAGATGTCCTCATTTCTCCGGTGCTCCTGCAGGCTTACACCCATTGCCCATCTAATCATTCTCATCTCCGTTGTTGTCAGTCGTCTTTCAAGAGACGTTTCACAGCCATAGAGAAGTGTCGGCCTAATTACTGTTTTGTAGAGCAGGACCTTCATCTTTTGTGGCACCTTCTTATCACGTATCACTCCAGATAGTTCCCTCCACCTAGCCCACCCCTTTGACACTCGGATCTCGGTTTCCTTACTGACACCTCCCTCCTTGTCTACGACAGAGCCAAGGTACTTAAAGGTCTGTATAGTTGGGAGGTTTACCTTTTCCTGAGACCCATACTTGTTCATCTTCACCGGCTCTGTGTGCCCTGTTGGTGGAAGGTGTTCTGTCTTTGTTCTGCTGATCTTTAGCACACATCTCTCTTGTATCTAAGTAGTACACCCACGCATAAACATCTATACGGGAATTATACAGGGATGAACATTCCTCAAGGTCATTTACGATAAGCTCAAATTTAATGCCACACAGGGCCACAGACCGTATGAAATGATAGCACCAAATCTCCCGACAGTCATACTCAGGCAGAAGCGAGATGGCAGATAGACCAGACCATGCCTGGTATACGCTCCATGGGATTAATGCTCCCTACTTAACATCTGCCCACAATCGACCAGGATACGTGGCTGAATGCAACTATTCCATTGTCACAGATGTTGCAGTTGGCATCAACATTTGTGGATCAGATTGGAAGCGATATCGTTGTTCGCCAGGCTCTCAGCGCATAGCTTATCCTGAAGTGCAGTTGTAATCGGGCCACATGCACTTTCAATGGTCTCTCGTGATTGCGTTTACCATAAAGCGAGGATATATGTTGGCTACGGCCAAGACTTGACATTTGTGGCAATGTTTGGCTTCTAGATTGTTCTTATGATGGCATGTCTGACTCTGAAGACACCTTAACAGACATAGTATATGTTTTGCTAGAATTTTTAGGAATGTCCTAATTTGTAGTATGCACTACCTGTTTTAATTTGTTAGTAGAAAACCTGTGGATGTAATGAACTATGACATCACTTTGGTTCTGGCATTATAGTGACATATTTGTGCAATTTAGTTGGATTCTCAGCATTGAAATATAGGAGCAGGATTGATGTTTTAAGTTATGATTTGTTCAAGTCAAGTTGTTTACGTATACGTGGTAATGGAAAATGGTAGATCAGCAATTTTTGTGCACTATTACTTGGCACCCCTAAGTGCACTATTACTTGGCACCCCTAAGTGCACTATTAATTGGCACCCCTAAGTGCACTATTAATTGGCACCGCTAAGTGCACTATGGTTCTAGCAAAGAGTGCATTAATAAATTAAACTATTCGCTTGTCATCATAGGGCCATCACGAGTTGTTTGCGATGCTTGAGAAAGTTCAAGGAAGTCGCATCAATGACCAGCGATGTGAAATGCCAGGACAACAGGTGAGGAAAGTAACACCAGGGTGCAGCACTGTCGAAAGTTGTCCATGCCCGTCAAAAGGGCATTCTTGCCACGAACACCAGTCACGCTATGTGTCCTGTACGTTGTGCAGAACATCAGACCCTTGTCCTCGTAGGATGGTCAAGTGTGGCCACGCTCACAAACCTTCAAGTAGCCACGCTGTTGTTTTTGCTGGTCTTACTGCGTGTCCTCTTCACACTTTTCCAGCTTGTGCTTTACTGCTGGTTTCGCATCCCCAGTCAAGTAACGATGTATCGTGTGTAAATGTAGACTAATCAAGCAATGTAGATGTAAACCGTATTCGAAAAGCGTGCATTTGAAAATGGCCACCAAATGCACTCATAAGCCGCGGACCCTTCTACAAGATACACTAAACCAAACAAAACTGTCGTTTCAGAATTCGATTACAGGTATAATGATATAATTAGCTAAGCACAGCGAATATGCATACTATAAGCCAACTTTGAATGCCATACACTCAATATTTCCATATTTTCATGTGCATATGCAAAACCTTCACAGTCGTGTTGTGTTATCATTTTGTTTACACATAAAGACATAATCTGGCATAACTTGATAAGTTTTTCTAGCAGCACATTTGTACTTCCAGTGTATCATTGCAACATAACACACACACTGTGTGCCAAATTTGAATGTCATGCATGTAATTCATAATTTTCACTTTTTGACCCCTACCATGTTCAATGTTCCATAACTTCACCAGTTTTTGTAGCAGTCATAATTTTTGAAACTGTGTAAACACCCTACCCAACCTTTACAAGAATGTAAGAAAACAGTGTTACAATTTTTCCGACTTATCACTCATTTGGTCAGCCGTGCTCACATACAGCCCAAAGGACTTCAGGGCTTCTTGGCCCATTTTTCTCTTATATTTGCCTCATATTGTTTACATGTTTCTGGGCGTTTCTGTGTGAATTGTTTACTCATTGGTTTGCACCTAAAATGTTAATTTTGATCATTTAATGACTACCTACAGCAGTACTTACATTTTACATGTGTATTCAATTTGTTCATCATGATCAAATTGAATACAACATGTAAAATTTGATAGAAACTATTTATTTGCTGTATTACTTGTGTGATATGGTAATTAACTAGATTCATATCAGAAACAGTTGATTAGTATGATACATTTTGTATACCAATATACCGTGAAGTAGACTTAATATTTCAAAGTTGGGTAGCTTCTCATTTTGGCGATAATCGCACAGTTTGTTGTCAGTGTAGACTGCCAAGGCTGACCTGTATGTTGACACTTGTCTAAGCTAACAACTGACCACAAGTAGATCTATAATACACCTTTACCTGTTCTTCTCATGTTTAATCATACTGATTTCTAGTTCTAGGAACAGAGGTTTGCAATAAAAACCAGCAGCATATCCTAATTTTATATTCATCTTGACCTCTAAAGAGAATGTCTGATTGCATACGAGTTCCCAGAATAACAACCAAGTCATTAAATGTGCGCTTCCCGTGATTGATAATTTGGTTATTGAAACGGTCTTTCTGTGAGTCATGATTGGACTAAATCTTTCTCAGCAAAATCCACACATCTTTGTATTATTCATGATTCTTTGGAAGCCGAAAACATGGTTATGCACAATAAGTACTTTAAAAATGAAAAATTTATGTATACAGTGTATATATACGGAGAACAAATTTAATAATAAAATGCGTGCCTTTCTGTAATCGACAGGTGCACGCATGTCCACATGTGTGCCGGCATGCATAACGTTAATGTGTATTCGTGACGTGTAGTTACAATTATGTAAATAAAAATGAAGTGTTATGCTTGAAATATTCAAGCAAGCATGTGTGCTCAGAAGAATATAAATATATTGAAATAGTTCACAGTTTCTGCAGGATTAATGCAGTGAGACAAAATGACTGTAGTTTTCTACATATGTATGACATTAAAAAGTATAGTTACGAGCGAGCATCCCTGTAGGCCCCTGTACACATGTCACAGACGTGACAGCAGTAGGTCGCTTTTAAATAGTTCAAAGTCTGGTAATTTTTATCATAAATTGTCACGTAATATATTTAATCGACGTCAAACGTACTGATTGCCCAAATACGTTTGATTGAATTATCATTAAACATATACATTTGACTGTTATCTGTTTCTGAATATCAAACTTGCCTTTCAATATATTCCTGAAGAGCTGTCGACAATTTCCTACACGTGTGGAATGGGGACTAACTTTTCATTGTAGGGTCTTCCTAAGATTATAGTAATATATAGTAACATTGCAGCTAACTATGGACATCATATCATCTCTGATATAGAGGCGGCTTTAATTACAAAATATTAACAGGTGTCTCTTCTCGTTGTGCAATGCCATGGCAACTCTAGTCAAACATATTTCAACTTCCATCCCATAGGCCAGATGCTACACAAGTTTCTAAATTCATCCAATTTCTATTAAATAATACCAGATATGGCTAACATTGTAGGATATATATTCAGACACCTTAAAATAATTAAATTCACAGCTGTCTGAAAAGTACAAAAAAATGGTGTCCATTGTGTATGTATTCGGACACAAACAAACAATTTTGTCTGAAGATGTACAGTACAGACAAATTATTATTTTTGTAGATTTTTGCATTTTCAAAACACACAGTTTGTCTGAATACATAGTCATTATGGTAGCTTGTTTTTCATGCTAAAAAGTAAAATTTAAAAAATTATATGAACAATTTAAGTAAACATTACCAAGGGGGTCTGTGATGTAATGCCCCCCAAAGGGTGCCACTATTTATGTACTGAGACCATTCTACTGGGCCACTGTCTCTCTGTACCATTAACAAATATTCTGCTTTGTTCTTCTAGGTTACGAGGCATCGTAAAGACCACAGCAGTGACATGAACCGCCTGAAAGAAGTGAGTTCAGAACCTCGCTGGCATGTTACTTCACTTGTACACTGTCTCATCTCACAGTCTGTTAAACATTTAATTATTAATCATGTGGACACGGCTTGCCTGTGTTGAAATAGACAGCCATAGATCAGTAGTTAATTAATCAAAACTTTGCATGTTCGTTGTGGGTAGCAGTTTGATTGTCTTTGGGAGAATTAAATTAAGTCCGTGTCGGAACGTTTTGTGCATGTGAGTAATTTATTGGGTGTGCTTGTATGAGTGTATTTGTTAAAGTGTCCATCTGTGTAGATGTTAAATATTCAGCAACAACTTGTAGAGGTATAGTCACAACGTATCTTTGAGGAGTTATACCGTGGAGTAACAAACCAGGAGCAGCGATTGTCCCCATTATAATATTTTGAACTTAAACTCGTTCCCATCATCATTTCATTACGGCATTGCATGCAGCAGACGATAATTAACATAATTCCAGTGGTGCCACCTGGGAGATGACTGAAAAAATGAAAACTCAAAATAACTTGCTTTGAGTTTTACCGTTTACATCGCCAGTAGGTAGATGAGAGGCCAATGATTGGTTGCTTGAACATAGAAAGGTACGAGTGGACGACAGCACCCGGGATGAGATGCACTTCCAATGCTCCATGGTTAGCATGTTAACATTTAGATGCACCTGTGGTATAACTTGTACTATCAGAAAATAATGCATAATATCATATGTAATTTACATTTTTCTTCCGTTTCAGATTCTCCTGGCATCCGCTGGACCATATCCTACAGTAGTGCTACCACCTGGTGGTGAATACTGGGTTGACCATCCGGAAAATCTGACAACGGGCAGCCCGACAGTGCCGACGAGTCCTAGCTCACATGACATGTCATGTGACATTGGCGAGTACGAGCTAGAATACGATGAGACTGCACATCTGTATCGCGAACACTTTCTAGGGAAGGTACGTTACTGTTTTCATCACATTAATAAAATAATGAATTTGCATGTGCACAAACCACAAAAATTGTGAACCAGATTACCAGATGGAAAAGTTACATTACTAAAATATTCAAATTCCCATATCCTGTCACATGACCATTATGTGTTAGTCATGTGATTGAGGAATGCTGGCAAATGACGGAAAGTAATTCAGTGTCTGTTTGTTCACACAGGAACATTTTAATTTTTACGCATTCGATGAGACGCACGGTCCACTGATACTGTCGGTGAAGTCTGAGATGGTCAGCAAGGAGGAACACACCCACATCATGCTCAGGTAGGTGTAGTAATCTAACCATAATTGAGCCAGCATGTGTATGTGTGTGGACATGTTAATGTTTTCCTCCTAAATGGCTTACATCTCGGGTGTCAAACCTTCAGGGATTAACCACTCAGATGTAGAGTAACACCTTTATCTTTTCGAAATTCCCATTAGGTTCAAATTTTTTAGTCCTTTGTGCTGAAGGTCCAATGGACTTATGCCATCACTCTGCGTCCGCCGTGCGCCGTGCGCCATCCACCGTAAGCTGCCATATCTCAGAACTGAGCCAACCCTATTGGAGCTGTGTTGATTTCATAGTTCCTTGTTCCGGTAGGATTGATCATTTTAATTGTATGATTATCAATAATTGTTCCCAATGCAAAATTATATATGTTCTATTAACGAGAAAAGAACGGCATGTTTTTTACTCTATTGTAATTTAAATTTAAATCTGCTTGTATGTGTAAACATGTCATTGTAACATGATACTGAACAATAGAGAAGGTAAACATTTCATGTAACAGTTAACTGTGTGGGTGAAACAGTAAAATAATTTTTTGCCAGTCATGAATTAATAAAAAGCACGCCTTTTAGCACACAAACTGGTGGCATGGAAGCCATTTATGTCAATTACAGCCATTATTTCCAGTTTAGCTTTTTTAGTCACAAACTACCGGTAGTGTCATTTTCTAATCTAGTGGCCAGCTGGGCCAAGCAGTAAGAATCCATAAATACAGAAGAACCCTAAATACACCACAGAACAGTAGGTCCGCAAATACACCCTGAGCTGTAGGACCACAAATACACCCTGAGCTGTAGGACCACAAATACACCCTGAGATATAGGACCCCAAACATACCCTGAGCAGTAGGACCACAAATACACCCTGAGCAGTAGGACCACAAATACACCCTGAGAAGTAGGACCCCCAAATACACACTGAGCGGTAGGACCAGAAATACACCTTGAGTGGTAGAATCACAAATACACCCTGAGCAGCAGGACCAAAATACACCCTGAGCTGTAGGACCACAAATACACCCCGAGCTGTAGGAAAACAAATACACCCTGAGCTGTAGGACAATAAATACACCCTGAGCAGTAGGACCACAAATACACCCTGAACAGTAGGACCACAAATACACCCGGAGCTGTATGACCACAAATACACCCAGAGCATTAGGACCCCAAAAGGGTATCACTGAGCAAGTATAGTAGTTAGCCTAACACATGACTATACAAAATGATGGCCCCCATTTATATTTCTGATGACCTTGGCAAGTTCTCTTATGTTAAGTATTCTTTATTTCCCAGATAAAACATTACTGAGAGTGAACCTACAGTTATTGTTGTGATTAATATTATCAAATTAATTAATAGCACAGCTGACATTGACTATCCTTGCATGTTTAAAACAAATGGTGCTGGTATAAAAGCAGGCCAGCGTGCCGCCTACTTGCATCTTTCCCAGGTATTTACAGACCACATCCCGCCACGAGATACCACATGAGTTGAACGCATTACCAACGCAGGCCACTAAATTACCCATCAAGCTGTGAAAGCGTCCCACATCATTCTTCCAAGGCAGTGGCTTTTGTGAGATTTACCGTGCATGTAGGCTTGCATATCGCCTGATTCACTCTCCCCGCACGTCTAACCTTTGGCGGCCTTTCGTGGTGTGATGGGCACTGTGCAATTCATCCAAGTTAGCGTCAACTCCAGCTTCTTGATATTCACGAGGCACAATGTGCGATGTTGGTCTGATATGTGGCTGGAAGGGCAACGTTTATTAGTGTCAGTGATGAAACGTGGTGTTGACGATTGCCGCTCCACCAAACAGGGGAACGTATGACACATGTCTTTGACATCAGGCTTTCAACGCTGCCATTTAGCGTACCTGGAAGGAGGCCAAGATATGCAGTCAAGTGTCACCATCATTTAACTCACTTGCGATGTTGTGTATTCTATTCTGGCGTGGTATAAGAAGTTGTTGAAATTGTTGTAATTTTTCTGGTGGTTTTTTCATTGACATTATTGTTGACAATACAGGAAATTTCTGATAATATGTATATATAGCAACATGTATCAAGATGATATTTATAATTTTTTAATGAACTTTGCGCAGGAAAATTGGCATTTTTGTTTTTGCAGAATCAATCCAAAATGTGTCGCTTTCTTACAATATTAAAAATATTACATGTCTCAAATTCTCACACTTATCAATCCTTATTTTTGACAGCCAATCAGAACTTCTCCTGCCTTCAAGAACCTTGTGATATAGTAATTTTTTTTCCGAGTCAAAAAGTAGCATTTGGATTCTGCACACATAAAACATTTCTATGAACAACTAGCAGTTGTGGTAAGTCAGATATTTTTAAAGGCCACATATATTTTATTTTTGTTATTGCATGGTAGTTCAGGAAATGCAAATACGGGTATTTTTTCTGCCAACTGATGGATAGACCATGCTAGATTGTGTTCAACAATTGCTTTGGCATATCATCTGCATATCCTGATGTGACACACAAAAAGGAAACTGTTAGAGAGGATAGTGTCTGCCATTTATGTGTGTAAACTTAAAACAACTTAATCAGTTATCACAAAAAGGCATTGTCACTGAAACACTTTCGAATTTGAATTAACAATGATAGATTTACGATTAAATGATGTTACATTGTTCTACGCACACCTTAGCAACTACTTCAATATAAGTGTCACTTTGATTATATAAAAACCACGCAGTGTGACATTTCAAGAATATCCATATTGATGTACACGTTGCGACATTACTGTATTTTGAAGAACGATAACCAACATAGTCTTCAAAAAAACGCAAAATCTCATTAGTTTTTAGTCCTCTGGTTCAAAGGTCCAACGGACTAATGTCATCACTCTGCACCCGCTATCCACCATCCGCCATACCCTGCCATATCTCAGAAACTGTTCAGCAACTTTTTCTCTGATTTTGCATAGACAGTTTCAACTATATACAAGAAATCTGTATTTGATTTAATCATTCTTAGGACACCTCAGGGCCCCTCAAAATGCTCAATTTTCTATTCTGGGTAGTGGGGGCAAAATGAGAACAGAAAATGTGTGCACATTTTCTTAAACAACCTTTGCAGCAGATTGAGATTGCAGCTCACCAACTCTCCTGCAAGGTTTCTACAACCACTGGAAATCGGCCTAAATAGCAGAGTATCGGGATAAAATTCTACAGTATTTTTAATAACACATTAACTAAAATTATATACAATCTTCATGAAACAGTCTACTCGAATATTTTATTTCCACGTGTATCTTCACTGGCATGCATATAGTCTCCACTAAACATGTCAACATTTTATTTCCATCATAACCCTTAATGAATTGTAACTATGATTCACCAAAAACCATTTCATTAATAATTACAAACTAACAATATATTCCAAAGGATTTCAGGGCCTCTTGGCCCAATTTTACCAGTGTGAGATCACATTTTATGGAAGACATGGATTCCGGGGTAAAAAATTGATTGATTATTTTGGAGAAAACATTGTCGGCGCCTACGTAGGAATGAACATCACGCACGCTGTCCGCTTCTCTGATGCCATTATCAGCAGTAAAACTAGAAATGTCACAGGACGATGAAAAGATCACTTCCCCCCCCGTTTCTTCTAGGCATCAGGTGGGGATGGTTAAGATACATGTAGATGGAAGTGTCTGTCTTCCCATGGTCGAGACAGTTGACAGTCCTTCTGTGGGGTGTCATGTAACAAGAGGAACTCTGACAAGCCGACAGGTTCACATCTGTGGTTGTTGTTGTGGATAATACACAGAGTATCGTCTCACAGTTTCTAACATCTGTGTGGTGGAGGTGCTTGTTTTGTGCACTACAGTCATCAAGCTATTTGACCTGAGTGTTTGATCGTCTTCTTCTTTCTCTTAGTGGGTGAGGGCCTCGTCACATGTCTGTTCCACCTCGGTGTGATACTTAATAGTAATAATAATCTACTTCTATAATATATCTTGAGGAAATGTTCATCAGAGGTTCAACAAAACATAAATCATTTGGCACAATCATGAACACGGACCTGACAGTAAATAAATCATTAGGCACAATCATGAACACGACCTGACAGTAAATAAATCATTAGGCACAATCATGAACACGGACCTGACAGTAAATAAATCATTAGGCACAATCATGAACACGGACCTGACAGTAAATAAATCATTAGGCACAATCATGAACATGGACCTGACAGTAAATAAATCATTAGGCACAATCATGAACACGGACCTGACAGTAAATAAATCATTAGGCATAATCATGAACATGGACCTGACAGTAAATAAATCATTAGGCACAATCATGAACACGGACCTGACAGTAAATAAATCATTAGGCACAATCATGAACACCGACCAGACAGTAAATAAATCATTAGGCAAAATCATGAATACGGACCTGACAGTAAATAAAACTTGTTATTCTTTGCTTTCACACGATGTTTGTATTGATGCAATTCACGGAAGTGACCAGGTTAAGGAGGATAGTTTAGGTGTAAAAGCTTCCTTCAAGTGGCACTATTCCAAGTGAACAGCTAGTTTGACCGTACAACGAGACAAGGGACAGAGTGTTCCACCAGATTCACATGCACGCATACAGCAGTGTCCGTGACATTTACAGGAAGTAACATTGTGACAGATGGGTCCCCATAGGACATCTTCGTTGTGGCTTTGTACAAATCTACTTCATATCTTCTTCCCCAGATTACTGCTTCAGTACAGCGGAATCACCTAATTAAGAACATTACCCGGATAGGTCATTGTAGACACAGGGGCATAGCCTTTGTCATTTGCTCGTGTTTAATTAGAAACCCGGGGAAGTGAGAGGGCAGTTTACCCCAGGGAGATCCATGACATTTTCTGTGGCATGGGTGAAATGTGGAACGTGATGAGGTCACTAGAAAGTATCCTAAATCAACATGCGGGGAATTGGGCAGAGTCTTTGTTCGGAGAAGACCGACATGATAACATGTTGTTCAACATGAAACAAATAGAGACACGTGATCGAATGCATTCATGTAGGCATACATGCAATGTTTGTAACGATATTCATGTATAAATGCATGCGTAACATGCATACACATATGTTGATAATAATGAAAACTGTTATTATTTGCTCATACGTTTTGAGTTAAAAGGCCATCATTTGACATGTGTACACATCATTTTACATGTGTACACCAACCCTGAACTGTACACCACATGTACATACCCCAAAATTTGAAGAAGAAAAAAAAAACAGTGGCACTTCAGACATCCCACTGCATTTGGTGTGCCACTTTGCAGCTTATGTAAATAATTTTACAGTGCCCAGGGACGTCTATTACGCTTGAAATATTTTGTGAACCCTGACAGTAAAAACCCCCTCTAAAATCCTAGATCTTCCACAGAGCAGGTGTAAGCTATTAGACAGACAGACGGACGGATGGATGGACTGTGACAGACAGACAGACAGACAGACAGACAGACAGACAGACATTTAATTTTGACCACACTCATTTTACAAATGGAGACAGTTTGCACAAGGAAGAAAGCAAGGAGATTTCCCATTGAGACATAAAATGTCGCTAAAATGGGATTGATGTTTTCGAACAAAATTATAATTACATCATTTAATGTGAATTAATACTACCATTGGTACATACAAGTAGATGTGAGTAAAATGTTCTAAAGAAATTCTCATATTTGATAAAATTAATTACAGTGGAACCCCTCTATTAAGGCCACCCTCAGAACTGGACAAAAGTGACCTGAATTGCGAGATGACCATATTAGTAGGACTAATTTCCTATACTTTACTGTATGTGGAAATAATTTTGGACTGTCCTAGGGTGACCTTAATTGGGAGGTGGCTGTATTACCGAGGATACCATAAAGTGAGGTTTCTCTGTAGTAATAATAAATGGTAAAAATACTAATACAATGTTAACAGAGGAATTAATTAGACAATGTTTATAAGAAAGCCATCATAAATGTGTTAAACGAAGGTTGCCAGTGGCAGCTGTGCATATTAGTGTTGTTTCATGCAGGAAAAGAAGTGGAACCCTCCATGACATTGTGCCGTCAAGCACCCTTGGAAATCACCCTTATCCAGGCAAGATAGCAAAAGTAAGTCTACAGCCGGCCTTGTGGGGTGGCCAGATGTTGATCAGACATATTTTTCTCATTGGGTTAAAAAGGGAGGTCGCATGAGTTCGCAAACTCCATACCATATGTTAAGCATTATGTGGGGGTGACTTGGTTATTGCAACGTATCGCAAGTCAAGTAAATTGCTACAGTGGTGCCGCCTAGTGAGTGAAACATGTTGTTGCAAATTGAGGCTAGTAGCAATTTTGAAGCGTAAAAAAGTCAATCCTACATCTGGTATTGATGGCGGAGGAGGTTGAACTAATGCTAAATGCATGACATTTGTTTGGACGTTGCAAATGTATGAGGCCATCCATAAATGCTCCCTCGTACACATGCTTTCTGAAGTGTGCTGCAGTCTTGTTCAATATTGTTGAAATTTGTCTATGTCAATGTTTGAGACAACTGCTGCATTTTGCAAGATTTTATCGTTATTTGTTTGATTACTCAGAACTTGCTTAATTCAGTGGTCACGGAGGTTTTATAACATAGACACCGCCAGCACTCTTGGCAGGTTCCTGTAAAGTACCAAAATCTTTGTACTTTGTTTTGATATTCTTTCAAACTACCTCAAATCATAGGAGTGTTTCCTGTTCACCTGAAACATGTCATGGTGCAAGACTCCATGTTTTGGTCAACATAATATTATATCTCCGTCATGATTTTTAACATACCTAATTATCAACACGACCTATCGTAAAATTAGCTAGACTTCAGGTAAATTATGATTTACTGTATCTGCTACATTTTACACATTTTACATTTGGAATAAACAAATTATTATTCATTGTTTGGTAACCGGCTATACGACGAGATTTATGGCACGATGACATTTACTGTGCGTGTGTATTTTGTGTGGATTGATTCCAGAATAATGTATTACAATATGTTGCTGTCTATCAGTCCAAACGCTTTGACTGAAGACAACCGCAGCAGTTGGTCTTTCACAGCAAGAAGCCACATTGGCTGATTAATATTTGATATAATATTTTCATCTTTTAAACAGTGCCATGGATGACAAATCAATATCCATTTTCATGCAGTAGATTTAATTTCAAGGCTGACATTTGTGTTTTTGTAGGTTTTATGTGAAGATGTGTCGGCAGAACGATTTCATCCGGTGCTTTTTCCAAAGGTCAGCATTTCTTATCATGTTTGCACAAAGCTGAATGGATCAGGTTTTTGCACATAAAGCATTGTTTGACAAAATGCCATTTTTCTTAAGTTGTCTTGCTAGTATAACTGTTGACACGTCCACTTCTTGAAAATATTTCTTATTCTCATTAAACTGATGGTGTTCTTGTCCTATCTATAAGTTACATACAGTGTAATATAAAATATGAATATTCATGTGTACATTTTGTGGCTGTATATGGAATTATTGAGGCATGTAAAAATTTACATTTCTTACATTCTTATGAAAATGACGTTGCAAGATTTGTTTAAAGAGCTTAATTATTTAGGTTTATAAAAGATCTGAATGATTATACAAATACTGTAGTGCTTTATTTAGAAGTTGGTTCAATGGATTTTCCTTAAATTAGTCATTATGATATAAAACAGGTAATTACTGTGACATCAAATGAGTTAGTATGAAATCAAATTAGACATTGTGACATCAGCAGTCAGACATGATTATTACACATCAAACAGCTTATTTATTTGGGCGTCTCAATGTTGTTTACATGTTGTAGGGTTCAGAGTTGCTGCTGAACTTTGATGAACATGTCATCACCAACACATTCAAATTTGGTGTCATATATCAGCAGTTTGGCCAGGTAGGTAAATCTGCTGGATCACGTCTATTGCGACTAACCCTGATATCTCCAAACTTCACTTGTGTATTTTTGGCCTCCACTCAGCATTTTATTCTTTTATTGTCCCTATACAATCTGTTGCGCTACTACAATTTAGATCCGCGATTGTCCCCACCCCCACACCAAGATCATAAATACGCCACTGCTGGAATATCTGTTTTTGAGCGTAGGCAGCCGATGCAAGCTTCGTCATCAGCAATTCCCCACGCACAGCCTTGGCTTCAACAGCACTTAGCGACACTTGCGCTCAGTTTTTAACCACCGCCTTCCATCCATCTTGATTTGCTGAATGGCGATGGCAAATGGAAGTTTGATTTATTGTAACACCGAGCAGCAGGCAGATGCACAATGCGCTGAAAGTCTTGCTCTTTTTCACACTATGGACGATATTCTTGGAAAAACATCAAAATGAAGCTAGTGGACTACCATATCGGTGCAGAGCAAGATTATGTCAATGGCATTAATGAAGTTCTCCTATCTAGACATTTGTGCTGATTAAAATGAGAAAGATATCAACATTGTAAAATGAAGTGATAAAATGAACAGATTTTATCTCTGTTATTTTGCACTTTGTTCTTCACATTGGTTTTTTCTTCTTCAAGGCTTGATTAGTCATAGAGATACGCCTTATTTATGTTCCCAAGGGAATCTATTATATTTCTGAAATCAGATATCTTCTCAGATTTCTTAATACCAGGTGCCATAAACAAGTCATAGTCAAGAGTGCTAATTAATAACCATGTGATTGGTTGTCTGTGATTGGCTCTTGTGTGATTGGCAGGCAACGGAAGAGGAGTTGTTTGCCAACAGTGACCACTCTCCTGCACTGGAGGAGTTTCTACGGTTGCTGGGCAGCCGCGTCAAGTTAAAAGACTTCACAAGGTGAGAGTACTGACCTGGTCACCATACTGTCTTTACCAGTGACGTGGACATCAGGCAAAGTTTGAAATCTACCAAAATGTAATTCAGTTGTTGAGGTCAGTGAATAGCCTACATTAGTTACAATATAGGAAAGTTCTGCCTCATATTCCTGTTTGATGCACTGCTAGTCTACAGTGTTAAACAATTAACTGCCATCTACTTCAGTTAGTGAAACTGTAGCAATAGTGACGCCATCTACAACATTTAGGGAAACTAAAACAATGATGTTACATGTTTAGGGAGCTAGCAAAATAGTTATGTTGTGTGTATACTAATGGCATTTAATTTTCTTAATGTTTTATGCCGTCTAAAAAAAACCTGAACATATACTTCCATAAGATATCTATACATTAAATCCCTAACACCTTCCGTCAAATCTATGCAATCAAAAAGGTTTGAGTGAAGTACTTCCAAATGTAGACAACAGTTAGCCAGAGCATTGAAGGAGTATGCTCTATCTTAGTGTTAGATCTGTTGAAAATATTACACAATTTTTTCAATATTTAAAAACTTACCTTTACAACCTTGCATACCTTTATAACTTCATTACGGCTTATCGATTTTGAGATAGAGTAATCCTTTTGTTTTAATGTGCCTCTGAGGTTTCTGAGAATTTAGGCCATTATTGTCAGTATGTTTGGTGTCAGGTTTCGGGGTGGACTGGACACAGTGCACAGCCAGACAGGGGAGGAGTCGGTGTTTACTATCTACCGAGGTCGCGAGGTCATGTTTCATGTGTCCACTCTGCTGCCCTACACAGAGGGCGACCAGCAACAGGTATCTGGTGTTAGCTAGATTGCCTGTAATAATAGAATAATATTTGCATAGAAAAAAGGAATTCGTGGTTAATATAAATGTTTCTAGTACAGTGCAACCCGCTTATAGCGAACATGTATACAGCGAATTTACAGATATAACGAGACAATTTCTTACATACAGATTTTTTACCTATCTTTTCCATTATAAGCATTCACGCATATTACGAACACGGGTATAGCGAATTCACGGTTATTACGAACTCCTTTTTCTGAACAAATTTTGACATATAATGAACTTTTGTCCAACTGAAAATCGCTCGGATGTTTGCAAATACTTCCCGCCCGTGACCTGGAAGCCATGCCGTGGCTGCCCAGAGCGCCAGTGCCAAAGTAATTAGGTCAATAAGGGACCTCATCAAAGGTAGTCAGATGACACTGCAGCTCACTGCGACTTGCTTGAAGATTTTCTTTCGTGTGGTGTCCTAACCAACAGCAAACAAACGTCAATGGAGGAATTCTTCAATGAAGGACTCATCTATCCATGAGGGAAATAATCAAAGGCAGTCAGATGACGCTGCAGCGCATTGCGACTCGCTTGAGGATTTCCTTTCGTGTGGTGTCCTATCCAACAGCAAACAAACGACAATGGAGGACTTCTTCAAAGCAGATTAACCGGTGTCATTCTGTGTGTGTTGTGCAGGAAGAAGTAGTCGCCGTGGTTCCATCCCGCCACAGTTCGTGCTTTAGTGTGCTTGAACACAACGTGCTCGCCATGTGTTTACATCATATTTCGTTATTTTTTCACAGACGCTGGACTGCGATGTTATACTATAACTACACTTATTAGTAACATTTGTAACCGTTTTATGTGTCACCTAATTAAATGTCACACAACAAAATATCTTTGCGTTTGATAGACACATGGCGAATGGTTCAAAAACTCACATAAAACACTGCCACCTAGCGGGTAAACGTGAACACACATATAACGAATTCATGGATATAACAACTGTAATATATTTTATCATTTTGCAGAGTTTAATAGCTTCTAGAGTTTTTGCAAGCCATAAGTGTTAGTTGACAGAGTCCCCAGATATGTGAAGCATTATGTGATTGGCAGTTTGATTGTCACCAATCATTGTGGGAAAATATATTGCTACAGTATTGCTACGTAGCGAGTAAAGAATATGTTAATTCAAATTTACACTAACATCATGTATTTTTAGGAAGGGGGTAGAACCAAAACTAAATTTTTTGGACTTTGAATAAATGAGGTAGGGGAGGGGGTAGAACCAAACACTAAAGACATAACTTGTTTGACTTTGTGAATATATGAGACTATCCCATAGATCACAGTTGACATTATTTGCAGTCTGTCACTCGGTTATTATTCACATGTAACAATTGGAATCACAATTGTATTGAACATCTTTACATGTGTACATTTGTATAGTTGTCCATTGTGCAGTTATAAAATTGTACAGATGCACATTGTGCAGTTATAAAATTGTACAGATGTCCATTGTGCAGTTATAAAATTATACAGATATCCATTGTGCAGTTGCCTGTGGGCATGTTAAGTTGTATATTCACGTTGTGACAAGACAATACCCCACAACAAGCACCTGAACATTCATATTTTATATTAAACTGTATGTAATATAAAAACCATCAGCGTAATGAGGAAAACATTTTTTTCAAGAATTATTTATATAAACAATTATACTAGCGAGACAACTGAGGACACACAATATGACTTATATAACCCAGATCTCTTCAGCTTCGAGCAAATTGTTCCACGTGATAAGAAAAAGTGACCTTTGCAAAAAAGCACTGGATGAAATTGTTCTGCCGACGAACAATAGTCATGTTGTGACAAGGCAGTACCCCACAACAAACATGTTCTGTTGACAGCTGCAGCGAAAGAGACACATTGGCAACGACATTGTAGCCATCATCTTCCAGGAGGCAAACACTCCGTTCACCCCAGACATGATTGCATCACATTTCCTACACACGTTCCTTGTGATTCAGCCCCTCCTGGATGGCCCGTCTGGTCGCACACAATACAAGGTACATCTCACATCCCTACAATAATACTGTCTTCCAGTCGGCTCGTTTATATTGTAAACACGACTTGGTGAACTCCAACAGTTCAGCAAAAGCCCGAGTTTAGCACTGATAAATTTATGCAACTGGGTCAAATAGGTGTTACAAAGTCATAGGCACGATATACGCGAGGTGATTGGAAGGCGGCATCGTACTGTGATCAGTAATAACATGGCAAGTCACTGATATTATGGTATCTTGCTAAACACCAGAGTATGGATTTTTTAAACATATTTTAAAGGTACAAATTCTGATTGTTTTACCGCAAAATCATGTTATGTAGTATAAATTAATATTTATTGTATTGCAACATCCTGACTATCCAAATGTCTTTTTGAACCACAACTTATGTTAATACAATTTGACTGTTAGCTGTTGATTAATATCAACACTGTCATTCAATACATTCGTCAGTAGCTGTTAAACATTTCCACTAACTGTAGATTGTTTGAGTGGGGCATTCATATGATCACATGATCGCCATATCACACTCGTAAAATTGTATTTGCTACCTGCTATGTAAAGAGGATATTTGGATGAAAAGTCTGATAAAAAGATGTTAAAATGGATATAATGTTAACTATATAACATGATTTCACAATATGTACCTTTAATCTTGTAGATCTGTTTTTATCTATAACACAGTCTTCTTATGAAACTATCAAGCTCTAAGCAAATAATGATGTATTTTTACTTGGTATATAAATGCATTAACATAGTTAAAATTGCAAATGAATTTATTTTTGTTTTTAATAAATAAATAATAACTTTGTTGTTGAATTTAAAGTTTTTGTATCCTTTCACTTAAACAGATGTTCTGTGTCTACAGTTTATGTGTTGTTTTGCACCAGTCATGTGGTGGTGACCTGTCAATTATATTCTCTCAGGTCGTAGTGACGGCACGAAGTGATGTGCCCGACTTCGGCCCAAGCATGCCCGGTGGGGGTGTGTTTGAGTCGGGTGATGAATTCCGCGAATTCTTGCTCACAAAACTCATCAATGCCGAGCATGCTTGCTATAAGGCAGAAAAATTTGCTTCACTTGAAGTAAGTACTGACTACTTTCACTTGTAGTTAGTTACATGTTCAACTACAAATACTTGGGGCTGCCATTTTGTTTTAGTTGTTTACAGATGTTTCTCTGACATTTATGTATGTGATGGCATAAATCTAATAAATCAGTGTTCGATTCGGCAATCATAGATGAGGTAAATCTCACAGGTTGACACATTGCTGGCAACATTTATTTCTTCTTAGGTATGAAATTATGGTTTTCCACTCTTGTAATTTTTAAATACCAGTCATTATAAAAACACATCTTACAGTAGCCTGAGTTCCAGCCTAGTGATGCCACTAGTTTTTGTTCAGGTTGCTGCCACCAGGTGTTAGTTCCCGGTGTTGTGTCAGTGTTCACTCGAGTATGTCGTTGCAGTGTCGGACAAGAGCGGCGCTGTTGGAGTCTCTCTATCAAGACCTACACGAGAGAAACCTGCAGGTGTTTGGACAGTGGCCGTTCACGGAAGCACCAAAGCCTGTCATTGAGAGCAACAACAGTCGCTTGTTCAGTACATTCCGCCGTGCGATGGGGAAGGTTCGTAGCCAGTCGATCGATCTTGGTCTGTCGACGGTCACCACGACCCCGCCGCAGACTGCCGCAACAAAGCGCATCAGCAACGGGCTTGTGTCACCAGTGCTGCCACCTGTAGGAGAGAATGAGATGACAACGACCATGGTAAGGAGGTCATACCGGTTTAGATCACAGGTTGACAGTCCAGCCAGTGATTCGTAGAAGATCTCCATCAGATCTTTGTAATGTAAATAGAAATAGGGAAAACTTTTAGTTTTTACAATAAAAAGACCATTATTAATGGCAATGTGGACTTGCGGACTGTGCTGATATTGTAGTGAAAAGTCAGGATTTCAATCCCCAGGTGGCACTACTGTAGCACCATACTTTATAAAATAATCACCAGGTGGCACTACTGTAGCTCCATTTTAAAAAGTAGAAATAGGACATTGAACAGTCAGCCTTTTGAGTAATGTAACAGCAAAGTTTGAAAAAAATTACATGGATTTTATCAATTAAGAATTAACCATTTAAACAGTTTATTAATAAAGGCATCTTTCTGTAGCTTTCCACAACTTGTCGCAGTGAAATGGAGCTGTTGTAAAGTAACAACTTTAAAAGTCATGCCCTGCATCGCCATCTTGTTTATCTAATTATTATGGTGATTTGTGCACCCACTCATATTATGTGAACCGGTTGTGCGTTTCAGAAACCCGTGGTGCCAAGGCACCGTATTGCGGTGCTGCGACGCAACTACTCCGAGGGCTGCACACTAGACAGCAACACCAGCATTGCAGATCACCGCAAAAAAAAGTATGTCATGTTTACTGGTTTTTAACCAGTTGGACACTAGTTGTTTCAAGGTCTCATTCTCTTTCACCCATATCGAGGGTCCACACCCCTCTACCGGCCACACCAGGTCAATAGTGTTGTGGTGCAAAGGAGAGATTTTTTAATCTGCTACTGTGATCGCTGCTAAACTATGATGAGAATAGGTGTCATCACAGTGTCGTCATAAAGCGCTATGGGTGAATACAATACCAGAATGTATATAGTAGTACATATGGTAGGGAGCCCATTGTTGTTAACTAGAGTATGTCATTTGTTTGATCAAATATACTAAATTGTTGAGTAGAGTTTAGTATTTTGAGAACACCTCCCGGGAGATTGATAAAACCAAAGATGTCTTGAGGTCTTAGTTATGTATTATACAGATTTGGTGCAAAAGACAGTGTGCGCGTGTGTGCATGCGGGCATGCATGTGTGCGAGTGTGCGTGCATATGTGTCTAAATACTCATACATATATGTGTGTGCACACACACCCACACACTTAATTATGGTTCTAACCAGTTTACTAACTAGAGATTTACTAATCAAGTTTATTTTATCACGACAATTTAAAGTTCATTATATCCACTTTTTCAACCAGAAGAATATATAATCAAGTAGCATTTTAAAAACTATGTTTTATAGATAATTGTTTATTCTTCTCATTTTATCAGTTGTGGCCGGCTGCATGAAAGTCAGAGCAGTGGTGGACTCATTGAGAGTGTCACCGGAGAGGTGACACCAACTGAGAGTGTCAACAGTGAGGTGACACTGAGTCAAAGTGTCGGTGGTCTCACTCAGTCATCCTTCAAGACTTGCAGCAGTCCCGCATCGTCAACTCAGTCGAGTCCCGACTCCGCGTCCCAGAGCCGAGAGTGAGTGGATGAGTGAAAGTCAACACATCTTAAAAGGAGGCAGTCTGCTCCTAGTTTGTTTCTAAAGACTAAACTAACTGTGCTGAAGGTATACTGCCCACCAAATGATGTGTGGTAAGCCCATAACAACAGTATGTTCAAATGATAAACAAAACATCTACAGTGGCGCTTCATTATAACACGGTAGTCGGAGTCAACGAAATGGAACTGCGTTATAAACGGGGCGGGTTATAAATGTATTGCGGCATATTCCACCAGGGGCACCACCACCACCAAACAAATAGTATTCGACAATCGTCAAGGTGTCGCGAATACTGCGGGGAACAAAATGCTCGTCAATGTGTTGATTTTAAAATGTGATAAGTTATCGAATGCTGAACTGAATAAAACATGTATGTACTGTTGTGGATTGTTAATCGACAATTAACTGTTATGACGCTATCGACAATAGTACGGGGAGAGAGAATTGAATCCACACCAATGCCACGGGTGCTAGCGATGCAGTCGATCTATGCACGGTTTATTAAAAGTAAAATATCTACAATATATTGTAATGTATTAATTTTTAAATGTTATATAATAATAATAAGATAACTTCTATTGCGCCTAAATCCTTGGAAACCAAGCTCAGAGGCACATAAAAACAAAAGGATTACTCAATCTCAAAATCCATAAGTAGTATTCCAGTTCTCAACAGATGGGTCAAGGCGCTAGAGAGCTATGGTGCATAAGCAAGGTTGTAAAGATAAGTTTTTAAATGACGACAGAATTTTGTAATATCCTAATGAATGTTGAACTGAATAAAATACATGCATGTACCATTGTGGATTATTAATCGACAATTAACTGCTACGGTGCATCGTTCGTACAACTCAAATATTCAACAGGTACTACGTTGTATGCCTATAGTGAGCGAAATACAAATCCACGGTATTGCATGTATTGTATTAATTTTAAAAGGTGATCAGATATGCTAGGTTAGTGTGAATCTTGATTGCAATTTACAAGTCATTGCAGTCGAAGCTAACGCTAAAATACGATTGATGTCCGCACAAAGCAAAGCTCAACAACACGCTCC
Organism: Escarpia spicata; assembly: GCA_963995525.1. Taxonomy (NCBI): domain Eukaryota; kingdom Metazoa; phylum Annelida; class Polychaeta; order Sabellida; family Siboglinidae; genus Escarpia; species Escarpia spicata. Next base: position 10,361,238 of record OZ023214.1, on the reverse strand, counting down.
ACATTCATTGTCCTGTTGTAGGGCCTACGTTGCATTTATTTCCGTTAAAATTGCACCTGTAGTTTGAACAATTACAAAGATGACGTTACCCAAAACAAGGGTGATAGTTATTACAGCCTGCCATAAATTGCAGTTTTATATAATAGATCAGTCCTGTACGCTGTAACAGCTCGATGGCCTAATGCCAATTTTCCCCTGGCGGCAGAAATTTGGGGTCCATGACTGACCTTGTTTATCGGAATCCGCGTTATAACAAGGCACGTTATAATGACTGTAGTTTCAAAATTGACTTTGTTGACAATACAGCTGAGCTGGGTTGGGTTAGCTGCTTTGATGTTCAACTTTGCCACATTCAACACAGCAGACTTCCCGTTATTAATTACTATATGTGTGGCATTTATGTATAAACATTACACCACTGCCGACATTTATATGCTGTACTCACTGTCCCTTTGTTTCCCTTAGGGGTCGTCTCAAAGCAGTCCTGTCTCGCTGCAGCTCCCTGAGCAGTGTCAACAGCACTGATGACACGGCAGTCCTTGTGGAGACAAACGGTACCCACGAGGACAGTGACACAGGCATGGTATGTACACACATGCAGTGACAGTCTTCATTATCAGGCACTCTTAAAACACATGAAGCTGTTATTCAAAATTTCTAAGTACATGTGACTGTGTTTGACAGAAAATAAGACTATTAATAAATGCTTTAATCGAAAATAATTGTTGTGTTCTGATAGAGCCAGGAAAGTATGCTGTTCGTAAATACATATTTTAAATCTAAAAATGTAGATTTAAAACTTGTAATGCATACCCAGATCCCCATCTTATGTAACGCTTGCCCATAGACCCTCCCTCTCCCCAAGCATAACATACTGTATGGATGACCCCTTAGGTATTGATATAATTGCTGACCTGCTTCATTGACACGGTGGATACTTTCCAGGAGTCTCTGTCGTCAACCGAGTTGCCCAACAACAGGATCTCCTTGTCCGCCAGCTTCACTGACGACCAAGGATACCATGGAAGTGTCTTTGAACAAGATGGTAACTACACTGTATATCTTAAAACTTAATGGGGATTATAATCTCCAATATTTCTTCTACTATTAATTGGCACGATAAATTTTTGGACATTAATGTCAGTGGGAGTTTTAGAGAATGAGATCCCAGCTCAGTAAGTCCATAACAGGTTTTTTCCATTTCTTTATGTGCTTTCGTGTGCTGCCGTTTCGAACCTTGGGCAAGTTTGTTCACTCTGCGTTGCTCCAGTTTACAAAACAGTTTGAAAGAGTACCTAGCTATAGACAGTGATGGATATTTGTACGAATAGTCTATGCGTTAATTGCAGCATAGCTGAATGATTCCTAGAGAAACCACAATGGTGTTTGATTGAATAAGTCTGCCAGGGAGTAAAGTGTAAAGTACTTTGAGAAGTCCTATGAACCAGATATTGCACTATATAAGAACGAACCTTGACCTTTTATGTGAGTGCGCATGTTGTGAGAGTGTTGTCTTGTGCTTGCAGAGAACACACACAAGCAGCTGGAGGCCTTGAGGCAGGAGGTGAACAGACTCAAGTGTGACAAGTTGGAGCTTCTCAAACAAACAGTGGTCAGTAACAGCATGCGCACTCGTGACATCATGCGCACTCGTGACATCACGCGCACTCGTGACATCACACACACCACTGACATCATATGTACTCAACATCACTTATGACATCATGCGCAGTCATGACATAATGCGCACTCATGGCAACATTCGCACACGTGCCATCATGCACACTCTAGGCAACACGTATGCACTGTTTACATCAAATGCTTTCATTGTATGATGCACACTCGTGACATCAAATGCATTATTTGATTCATGTGCACTTGTCACATTAAATGCACTTGTTACATTAAATGCACTCGTGACATTGCACATGCTCAAGACAATGTACACATTCATAACATGGTGTGCACTAATGAATTTGAATGCTCTCATGACATTGTACACATTCATGACATTGTACACTCATGTTTTGTACACGTACAACATACATACTCCTGACATTGCACACACTCACAACATTGTCGACACTCGTGACTGACACTATGCTGCATGTTGCAGGCGAGTCAGCGCGAGGTGAAACGACTGCGGGAACGAGAGACGAAGTTGTCTGCAGACCTTGACTCTGCACAGCATGAGATACATCGACTTAAAGTGGTTGTTCTCGCCGTCAGTGAAGAAGAACGTGTATAGCAGAGGAGGAACCACAGAGAGGACAGTGTGTAGCAGAGGAGGAACCACATAGAGGACAGTGTGTAGCAGAGGAGCATCCACAGAGAGGACAGTGTGTAGCAGAGGAGGAACCACAGAGAGGACAGTGTGTAGCAGAGGAGGAACCACAGAGAGCACAGTGTGTAGCAGAGGAGGAACCACAGAGAGGACAATGTGTAGCAGAGGAGGAACCACAGAGAGCACAGTGTGTAGCAGAGGAGCATCCACAGAGAGGACAGTGTGTAGCAGAGGAGGAACCACAGAGAGGACAGTGTGTAGCAGAGGAGGAACCACAGAGAGGACAGTGTGTAGCAGAGGAGGAACCACAGAGAGGACAGTGTGTAGCAGAGGAGGAACCACAGAGAGGACAATGTGTAGCAGAGGAGGAACCACAGAGAGGACAGTGTGTAGCAGTGGAAAGGACAGTGTATAAGACTGGAAGGAACAGTGTATAGCAATGATTGGGACAGTGTATTGCAGTCATGCAGTGGAAGAGACAATGTATTACAGTGATGGGGACAACACATAGCACTGGAGCAATGGTGAGGAGAGTGTGTAGTAATAGGATGGACATGACTTGTGTACAGGAGGGAGGGGGCGCAGTTGATGTCTAGCAACAGGATGGACATGACTTGTGTACAGGAGGGAGGGGGCGCAGTTGATGTCTAGCAACAGGATGGACATGACTTGTGTACAGGAGGGAGAGGGCGCAGTTGATGTCTAGCAACAGGATGGACATGACTTGTGTACAGGAGGGAGAGGGCGCAGTTGATGTCTAGCAACAGGATGGACATGACTTGTGTACAGGAGGGAGAGGGCGCAGTTGATGTCTAGCAACAGGATGGACATGACTTGTGTACAGGAGGGAGGGGGCGCAGTTGATGTCTAGCAACAGGATGGACATGACTTGTGTACAGGAGGGAGGGGGCGCAGTTGATGTCTAGCAACAGGATGGACATGACTTGTGTACAGGAGGGAGGGGGCGCAGTTGATGTCTAGCAACAGAGGACAGCCAAAGGCCATGTGTAATATAGCAGTGATGAGACAGTTGATGACAGGGTTGTGTCAGTCAACAGAGGACTTGGAAGATGATCACGTAACTGTGTTTGTGCACTTCAGCAGAACACCCAAGTAACATATCAAATGTGTCGACTCTGGTGGTCAGTTGAAACCCCATTGAAGGAACCACCCCACCCCTCTTTGGCGTTCACACAGCTAATCTTGATGTGACATGAACGAAAATGTCATAAAAAAAGTAAATCTAGAATATCGCATTTTAATCGTTTGGACACTTGTGTAGTTTGGGCACCACGACAAACCTGGATGTTTTACTTGAAGTTGTAGATAAAATTATGCAAAATTACTGCAAAAATATCGCCAGTGCAACAATGGAATGTAAGCAGAATGGGTTGGTTTAAAAATTGGATGGCAATGGCCCTTTTTAGCCAGGTATATTTTGCCCGTAACATATTCCCGCTATTGGAAGATTGGACACTATTTTGAATGTGGGAATGGTGTTAGTAGCTGGTGCATGCTGTGCACGCGCATACATGCTTGCACACGCAAACATGCATGTGCCATTGTTATGCAGAAGACCTGTTTTACTCTACAAATCTAGTCATTTATATATTATTTATGCAACAGAGTGAATGTTCTGCAGAGTAGATGTAGCATGATGTATTGTAAAATGTCACAAACAATTGTGGATCTAGCACCATAACAAATTAAATACATTATTTTTATTATTAGGCGATGAGTTTGCGCATCATGGTGACTATTAATTTGCATACAGTATTTAATATCATGTCATATCTTGAATGGTCATCAATCATGAATTTCATAACAAATGTGATGTAGCGTCGGCTCCGAGAATCAATTACATTAATTGGTCAATTGCAGATCAAGTGTAAAAACACATGGAAATTTGAAAGCATCAATTTTTGGATCATAGCATTTTAGATACGAAAAAAAACAATTTACTAATGTTTCAAAATGTGTAATTACTAATACTATCTTTAAACACGATTTTGATGCATTTTTTATTTTATTGTATTTGATACTAATGGAAACTTTTAAGCCTATTTTAATAACTGTATTTCTTCAGTTGCATGATTTGGGTCATTTAAAACACCCGAAATTTAGACGCAGTTGATTTACAAGGAAGATATTGCTATCAATATAAAGCTGAAATACTGTAATTTAGTACGATGCCCATAACAGTGCCAAAGTATATTATGTTATGGTCCTGACGTGTAAAAAAAATCATACAGAACTTACAAAAAATATAGCAGATGTTTGTGCTTCTGGTAAATGCTTGATACAGTGGCCAAAACAAACACAAGAAAATAGATTTGGAAATTTGACACACGACTTAGGCAGAAGATATATTTTGTGCTGGTGGTTGATTTTGATAGCTGCGCTCACATGCATGTATGTACATTATGTGTATATTAAATAGAGATTAGTTTATATTTATTATGATGTGCATTACTTGTAATATAGTTATTTATGTTATTAAAGATACAATTTATTTTTCAAATTATGTGAATGTCATTGGAATGCTGCAATGCATGCGTGTGCGTGCAACATGTATTAAAGTTCTGGTCAAGATACTGTATTTGTTTGCTACGTCCATCGCAGCTAAACCATACGTTACCTGCCACAGGGAACAAGGTATGTTGCACAGGCCTAATCTGCACTTGAGCCAAAAATAGCTGTCACGGTCATGTCGAATCAATGTTGTGATTTTGACAGAAATGCACACCTTTATAATCTCATGCAAAGATTAAGGGTAGCCACTACCCGAAAACGGCTATATCTCTGTTAATACTGAACGTATCTTACCAAAATTTGGAGTACTGATTAGTTAAGTGAATAGTATTTGATATGTGGAATATGGGCTCAGTTGCTAGTGTATTATTATGACAATGAACGTTTCTAGTGTGACAGAGGGGCATGCATCCTTGACGATTATTCAGAGCTAACAACTGTGTGTGATCATGCCGTTGTCAAGAACCATCAGCTAGAATACTCCTTTGTGCAATAAGGTGGTTTTGGGCAAGGAAATCTGACTGCAATGACTTTTGTGAGATAGGACTTTAGGTTTTAGCATTTTTCAAAGCGTCTTGAAAAATGCTAATACCTGAACAACAGTCAGTGAAGTCAGATATCCTTGGCCCAAACCACCTTATTGCACAAAGGAGTATTCTAGCTAATGATTCTTGACAACGGCTGATCACACGTACAGTTGTTAGCTCAGAATAATTTTCAAGGATGTGAAAATCAGTCTCCTAGAAACATTCATTGCCATGATAACACACAAGCTAATGAGCCCATATTTCAAACATCATATACCATTCATTTATCTAACTAGTACACCAAATTTCTTTAAGATAATTTCAGTATTAATAGAGATATAGCATATTGATTATATGGCCGTTTTCATGGTAGTGGCTACCCTTAAGAAATAAATGACTTTGTTTCTCAAAACATTTCTTTTTGAAGTTTGCTTCAAATTTAACAATAAATAAAAAGCTACTGACAATATTTCAACAAATGAGGTGTCATTTTAAAACTAAAAGGTACAAGACTCCATTTCCCAATTTTGTGACTAGGACTATCCACTGCGGTGACAGGTCACATAGTGTATGTGGATTGGTGTGAATAGCGGTATCTCGTCAACACTGGGTCAGCATTCATATCTGAATTCATATCATGTGTTTTCAAAGGCAGTCTAAATTTTATATTACCATAAGGCACATGACACAATACTATATTTCTGAAATTGATTACAACACAAATATTTCATAGTAATTTATTTACGCACGACATTGTGATTTAACAAATCACTCGATACTCTATAAAAAACGACCATCACTAATGCTAAGACAAACATTAATTACAGATGGAATTAAAAATAAGAACATTAATTATACACGTGAAATACCCATGCATACTGGAACTGTTTGCGGTGAGAAACGTGGCCATCTGTTGCGTTGTGAACCGATGTCAATTAAACTCCATTTGGTAATGCAACCAATAACATACTCCCCCCAAACAACCAAGGAAACCAGTGGAAACGTTTCTGGAAAATTTTACTTAGCCAAGATACTTTGAAATGCCACGTGAACATAATAAGCCTAGGGCTGTTTCTTTTCAAAGTAGTTTTACACAGTTCACAAAAACACATTTCGTTATTCTGTAAAGATACTGCTGCCTGATCTGATAACAAATATTAATACGTCGCATCCCAATATCCCAATATCCCACACTGCTGATAAAATATCTTTCAAGCCAAAATATTGATAATGAACTTATATCTTATACAATATGCAATACTGATACATGATTTTCAAGAGTATGTGTTTTCCAACAATAAAATAATTCTTACTTGCCCTTCACATACATACATATCAAACATCAGTTTTCATTACATGCAGAACAGTACACAACCATTCACATTGCACAAGCAAGAAAGCAATGGTGCATTGCCAAATGAGGTTTAACACTGGATCTCTCAACCTCCACGCTTATGGCAGTCGCGCACATATACTCCAGTCTCTCACATTGCATTTTCACATTACAAACATGTGCCAACTGTTGTTTCACACAAGTGTTCAGTACTCGGGGGGAGGTGGTGGAGGGGGTGGCAGTTGCCCTGGCCCCGGTCCTGGCCCCCTCATGGGGGGTGGTCGCATGCCCCTGAACTGTGGTGGGGGTGGCCTCATCCCCCTGGGTGGGTGCATGCCACGAGGGGGACCCCGACCTGAAAAAAACAACCGTCTGCATGAACATCCAGTCTTAAATCTGAAAGAAGGTTAATTTAACACATTCCGACAGATTGTTTGCAAATTAATATTTGTATCACCATATTTGATGCGTTTTATTCAAAATATTAAATGAGATTTATTGTTTTGTGCACTCAAAACTGTAAAGAGAATTTGTAAAAATCCAAAAATATGTTATTTTGATGAAACCATCAGACAAACAACTAAATAATTGTTCACTGTTCCCAGTCAAAATTTAGTAATAAAAGGCAAAACTGAGGCTTTATATATTATAACAAGGCTTTATAAACATACTTTATATACTATAACATAAGGCTTTATAAACATACTTTATATACTATAACATTGGCATTATATACTATAACATAAGGCTTTATAAACATACTTTATATACTAAAACATAAGGCTTTATAACACACTTTCACAGGTTATGCTATCTAATTATCAATATTCATTCTTTCAACAAAACTATAAATTCTTTTAAACTGACTTTGCATATTACTAGTGTTGTATTCACAGAAAACTTTAGAAAACCTTAAGAAACTTAACTTTAAACTGGTTATTGACGTACAATAGTTCGAAACGCCACACGTCCTTTCTACAATTGTTGCAGGCAACGTAATTGTCGTACACGTCAAGTTAACTCGCTTAGTCAAACTGCTTAAGCTCTATGTGAACACAGCATTAAACTATTCACTAACTACAGAGGAGAACACGATTTGTGAAGGGATAAATAAATTGTAGAGGGGATTTAACATGATATGCATAAGAAAAGATTGTAATAATTTTTAACGACAGCTGCTTACCACCAAACATAGGGGGCGGTCCACGACCAGGCCCCCTCCAGCCCGGGGGTGGGGGTCCTCGCATCCCGGGGGGCATCTGCCCCATGTTTTGGAACATCCCTGGAGGGGGTGGCCCAAATGGGGGTGGGCCACCCTGCATGTCTCCACTGCCTGCAACAGAAAAACACATAGACATGAAAACAACCTTTTTTTAAACGTGGTCGTCACAAAGATGGGTTAATAAGCAGCGCAAATATATTAATCTGCATTCCAGGAGTAATTATCACTCAAACAAAGGCTTCTTTCTAAAAGTAGGTAATTTATGGGCGACGCTCATCTCACTTTGTCTGTGTCTTATGAAGGAGATTAAATTATGTAGTTCCGTTCCATCTGATTCTATAACAAGGAAACCAGGGTTAGTGAGTGACTACACCACATCTTGAAGATATCCTACACGATGTGTGGACATTCGCTGAATCAGCTGTACTTTGTCCCAGTTGCTATCTTCATCAGTCTTCCAGAGGGAACTGTGATGTGCAGACGCCGACGGCCCACATCAAAGCAGTTACAGGAGATTCCAATAACCACCCATTCGACCATTCTCACGAGCAGCCGAGAGGTATTGTGTATGCAAGTGACTTCGACTTCTCAACATTACATGTAAAATTAGCCACGATTGGCCAAAACCAAAACTAGACCCACTTGACAGGCAATGAAATGATTGGATAATGGCATCAGTATAAAATTGAACTACGACAATCCAGTGAAATAGTTCACAGTACATCTTGTGTGAGAAACAAAACAATACTTACTGTGCGGGGGTCGGAGGGGTGGGGGCATGCCGGGGGGCACAGGGGGTGCGCCCATAGAGTTGCTCTGTGACGTGGACGGGTAGTCCTCCATGTTGTTGGAGGTCGACCCCCTGGAGCTTGACATCGGAGGAGGAGGAGCCATGGGGGGTATTGGCTTTGACATCGGCGGAGGTGGTGGCGCCCCTGTAACAGGGTAAATAACATTATGAGAGACTGTACAATATTTATTTTATATAACGCCACATCCAATGTGGTTCGCAATGCTTTACAGAGATATATAGAAAATATGTTAAAAATAATACATTGTATTAAAAACAATATTTGTTATATCATGGATAAAATTGTGTATAATATATTGCTTTGAAATAATGATAATTAAGAAAATAAATATAACATGGAATATTAATATAAACAAGGCCCATAGTAAAACTAGAAGATTGACAAAAAACGTAATATAATAAATTAGGTTATACTATTATAATAAACTAAGATAAATGTAGACATCAATAAGTTAAGCTGAAAAGTATATGACAAATAAATAAATTTAGTTAAAATGTCTGTTGTGATAAAAATGTTGGCAATCAATTACACATGTATGGTATAAGTCTATAATGAAGTTGTAATTAATAAATTAGATTATCTTGTTACATTGCTAAATTTTAATTAGACCCATCTTCTTGTGTAGTTCACCTGGTGGTGGCATCATGCCAGGAGGTGGTGGCATGAATGGTGGCATGAACGGTGGCGGCATCATGCCAGGTGGCGGTATGGGTGGCGGTACCGGTGGAGGTGGTACTGACGTGTTTGGTACCCCCGTCCCTCCTGGTAACACATTCAGAATTATACAATCGTACAAACGAATGGATGAAATTTTAAATATCGGGAAAATTTCATAAATACCTTAAATGAGTTGGTAACTATAAAGTTGTTGAAACACACATTTTACATTCGGTATTCTGGCAAAAGAAGTATACAGATTAATCATGTTGACAATCTTGCGGAACCTGTTTCTTACTGATCAACCTCTTTACCTGTATGTAATTAACATACTGACACACAAGTAAGTTACCGAAACACCGGTATGTTACCGATACACCAAGTTATCAGTATGTTATTGATGTACTGAGTCACCAGTATATTACCGAGTCACCAGTATATTACTGAATCATCAGTATGTTACTGATATAGTGAGTCACCAGTACGTTACTGAAACACCACATGTTACTGATATAACGAGTCACCAGTACGTTACTGAAACACCTATATCAATGTTATTGGTATACCTTATTAAGACACCTGATATGTATTATTCTAATTATTTATATTTTATGGCTACTGATAATCCAAGTTTTAGATTAATTCTTATTTGAATGCAACTGCAACAATTTATTTATTTAGTTATTTTATTACTAGTGGCACTTTATATACTACATAAAGTCATATCTGTGATGTGGTTTCTCTAGTTAAGTATACAGTCTTAGGTATTCTTATTTACTTTATTTTATATTTTCTTTAGCATAATATCGATTATTGTAAACACTACTGAACAGAGTTTTATTTTGGATTTTAGGGATCATCTCAAAATGTCAATGTCCAATATCAGATTAAATACCTTTCGTTTGGGGGGAGGGCACCAGAGGCTGGCGCCGGACATCGATATATTATGCTATAGACAGATACTTTTATATATATTGATATCATCGTAACAAACTTTCTTCTGGGGGTAGGGCTGAGGCCAGATGAAAGCAATTTTGTCTGATATCGGACATTGATGTTCTGAGATGATCCCTTAGTGTGTAAATAGAGTTGTAAATAATATCTTACCGGGCATACCGGGGGGTGGGGCACCACTTCCCATGTCACCCGACACAGGCGGGGGTGGGGGTGGCACAAGGGGTATAGAAGGGGTGGCGGACGAGGGATTCTGCTGACTCGGAGGGGCGTCAGCAAACAGCTGGTGGGGTCTGTCAGCCTGAGACAGGGGGTTCTGCACTGCCAGTAACCGCTCTGAAACATAAGCATTATTTTAAGAGAACATATCCCTGATAGATACCTACAGCAGTACAGGGAATATGTGCATGAAACAATAAATTTATTTAATATATTGTGTACTCTAAATGGTAAAGGTTAAGTTCTTATATAATATGGTATCCCAACTTAAGACTGCCCAAATCTCTTTATACTTCTCCCTGGCAGACCAGTTCAATCAAACACCATCTCAACTTCTTTTGGGAGTATTAAGCAATGCTGCAATTACTGCACAAAGACTATTTCTACACAAGTATCCACTCTCTATTGCCTGGTACTCATTCACACAGTTGAGTGAACTGGAGCTCCGTAGACTGAACGTACTTGCCCAACATTCGGAACAGTAACAAGAAGATTTGAACCCGGAATCTCAAGACTGTGCGTCGCTGCTCTAACCACTAACCTATTGCGCCCTCACTGAATTCAGCATCACATTTATACACTATGTTGAAATATTTGGCAAAAAAAGATAAAGGTATCTAAATGACTGTTAAACAGACAATTAAATAAGTCTTAGATTCTGAGTAAGGTGAAACCAATTTTATTATTTGGATTACGGACCCGCCGAAGTTGTTTTTAACAAAATGGAAATAAAAATAAAATTGCAATTTTGAACTTTTATTTCTGATCGAAATGCTGAACCAATGATTTAGTATCGATTCATCGAGCATATACGCATCATACCAAACAGTGTATGCTAAACACTGTTTCATTGGTTGTGGCGCATCTTCAGTCTACAATCCAACATATCTGCGAAAGTCCAACTTGTCATTAATCGATCTAAACCTGCAGTTGTTTTGTATCAACAAATTTAAGTTTGGCGCTGCTTCCCAAAAGGAAGTAACAAAATTTAAATTATCCGACACGATCAACAATGTCATTTCCTGTGTTTGTAGCTCTGATATCGAAAGTATGTGTTGGCGTCAAATTCATAGACTGTTGTCGAAATAACAGCGAGCGTCCTTGCGGGTGCTACTTGAGCAATTCAACGTTTAATACATTTATTTTCTTTAACGATGACAATGTTTGTGCCACCGAAATGAAGCGAAAAGGCAACCTGAAGGCTGACAATTTAGACACGATGCAAAATAGCAATAAAAAAATAAACTGTCAAAGTGCAACACAGACGAAAATTATATTTGGAGGTATGACAATCAAATCCTAATTATGCTAGTCAAATTAATATTATCACAGCAAGATATATCCTACATCTAATCTACACGTTTATGGATGTAATGTTATCTGCCAAGTCTTGTTATCAGTACTTGTTATTCTAAAATCTAAGTCTTCAACTTTTATTAAACTTTCATAAAAGTATGTGTAGTAAGTTTTGATACAAGGCTAAATAATTTTTTTGCAATGTACTGTATGGCTCACATGATAATTCATGTCAAAACACCTTTCTCGTGCAATGACTTTTTATTTCTATTCCCCCTCCTCCCTAACAAAAATCTGTAATCCTAACAATCAAATTGGTGTGGCCTAATGTAAGAACCATACATACCTTACAAGAATTACAAGGATATTACACTTGCTGACATAACCTTTAAAACATGCCATCATTCATTACCAAAACGTTTTGCATATCAACAAAACACACACACACAAACATTTCGCAAAGAAACGCAACCTTACATAACACATACACAATTTGGTTAACAATAACATAACCTCACTCGGATTATCGACTGTAAGATAATTACAACAATTCATTAAACCTACTGTTTTCACAAATTAAACCTATAACAGTTAGCATGAACTTTTGAGTAAATAAAACCTGTCTGCACACTACTGGTACATAAGGAGCAGTTTTGTGACAAAAAGTGACAATTTTAGTGACAAAAAATTCAATAAAATCCTAGATGACCATTTCACGGATAACCTTAAGAGTTCATAAGCTCGATTTTGCTTCATAAAACCGATTTCGCTCCTTAACAGTGATCGGGTGCATTGAAAACTGCCAACACCAGGGTGCGCCACCAGGAAACATTTGCCGATGTGACACAGAAATAGTGTCCTTGGTGATACGGTGGCGGTTTCTTTCGCATTTTGAAAAACCGCCTTAAATTTAACAACGGAGTCTGTTTAGTTATGCATTTTCTTATGTGCTTGTTATTTTTACTGACATGGTTCCCTGGTCATGGCTAGAGGTCAGCGATGACCACTCTCCACTTACCTGCTGCAGAGCCATGCCGCTCCCCTTTTGAGTCCTTCTTGAAAGCGTACGATATCGCAATCGCTCTGTTACACAGGTACTGGCCGTTCATAGCCTCAATGGCCATGTCTGCCGCCTCGAAGCTCGCAAAGTTGATGAACGCATAACCTTTGCTGTTGCCTGTGTCGGGATCCCGCATAATCTGGCGAGACAACGTCTCATTGCATAAACATGCTGCAGGCGATATACACGTATGAGTAAGACTATGACTAAGCTTAGTGATACTGTTATGCATCACAGAAATCAGACCTGTAGTGACTTGTGCACCCTCAGAACTGACCAATCAAAGGATGAAGTGAAGCCAGACTTCCTGTAGGAAGCTAATAAATAGAAATGGCTTCAACACTTCAATTTAACAAAATGTTGGCTTCAAGTTTAAAAAAATCCAAATTTTGTGGACACAACCAATTTCAACTGATTTGTTGATAGGTACATTATATTTGTATAATATAGGCATCTATTATTGTATATATTATTCAAAGTTATCCATACATCAAACAACATCGCATCAGACTGGACTTCTACATATTCTAGCTGCAGATTTTGGTATGTTATTCAGACCCATTATAATAGGTGTGCCAGAATATCTCGGAGAACTTTGGGAAACTTTGACCTCGGCTGACATCCTGTGGCACCATTAGGCAGCCAGTCAGCAGTCTCGCCGATGGAGCACGTTATATTAACCATCACCGATTTATGTAAAACAGTTTTCACTACAATAGAACGTGTGTTTTACAAACCCCACTCGTAGTCAAACTCCTTATATATATCCCCACTTCCGAATAAGTTGATGTGATGACGATAACATTTAAAGTGTCAAAATCACATTTGGAAGCCACTTGAACTGACAGTGCACTTGGTGACGTATTTAATTAAATGAGGCTGGAGGGGACCATACCATATTTAATTCTAAGTACAGTACTTGTGGCAGGTCATGTGTTATAAAATCACTAAACACAGTGCTATCTGATATGGGTTTAAACATGTTTCTGTACTAATCCCATGAATCGCAATGTATAGTTTCATCATGATGAATCGAATCATAAGCACTACTATACGTTTGTTTTGTTTTTAAATTCACATAAAGTAAAAAACTGCTACAAGTGTCGACAAAGGACTAGCATAACATTATAAGTAGCTTTACTTCAATGTTACTCCCTTCATAAGTTTCACCAAATGCTTTAAAGTGTTTGTCTGATTAATTTTAATAATTTTTTGATTGACCGATTCTTAAGGACAGATTAACTCACAAATTACTCAAACTGCAATTGCATTGACACTCGTCACGCATGATGTAGTCAACCCATCTACCCAGTCACCTTGACACTCGTCACGCATGATGTAGTCAACCCATCTACCCAGTCGCCTTGACACTCGTCACGCATGATGTAGTCAACCCATCTACCCAGTCGCCTTGACATTCGTCACGCATGATGTAGTCAACCCATCTACCCAGTCGCCTTGACACTCGTCACGCATGATGTAGTCAACCCATCTACCCAGTCGCCTTGACACTCGTCACGCATGATGTAGTCAACCCATCTACCCAGTCGCCTTGACACTCGTCACGCATGATGTAGTCAACCCATCTACCCAGTCGCCTTGACACTCGTCACGCATGATGTAGTCAACCCATCTACCCAGTCGCCTTGACACTCGTCACGCATGATGTAGTCAACCCATCTACCCAGTCGCCTTGACACTCGTCACGCATGATGTAGTCAACCCATCTACCCAGTCGCCTTGACACTCGTCACGCATGACGTAGTCAACCCATCTACCCAGTCGCCTTGACACTCGTCACGCATGACGTAGTCAACCCATCTACCCAGTCGCCTTGACACTCGTCACGCATGACGTAGTCAACCCATCTACCCAGTCGCCTTGACACTCGTCACGCATGACGTAGTCAACCCATCTACCCAGTCACCTTGACACTCGTCACGCATGACGTAGTCAACCCATCTACCCAGTCACCTTGACACTCGTCACGCATGACGTAGTCAACCCATCTACCCAGTCACCTTGACACTCGTCACGCATGACGTAGTCAACCCATCTACCCAGTCACCTTGACACTCGTCACGCATGACGTAGTCAACCCATCTACCCAGTCACCTTGACACTCGTCACGCATGACGTAGTCAACCCATCTACCCAGTCACCTTGACACTCGTCACGCATGACGTAGTCAACCCATCTACCCAGTCACCTTGACACTCGTCACGCATGATGTAGTCAACCCATCTACCCAGTCACCTTGACACTCGTCACGCATGATGTAGTCAACCCATCTACCCAGTCACCTTGACACTCGTCACGCATGATGTAGTCAACCCATCTACCCAGTCACCTTGACACTCGTCACGCATGATGTAGTCAACCCATCTACCCAGTCACCTTGACACTCGTCACGCATGATGTAGTCAACCCATCTACCCAGTCACATTGACACTCGTCACGCATGATGTAGTCAACCCATCTACCCAGTCACATTGACACTCGTCACGCATGATGTAGTCAACCCATCTACCCAGTCACCTTGACACTCGTCACGCATGATGTAGTCAACCCATCTACCCAGTCACCTTGACACTCGTCACGCATGATGTAGTCAACCCATCTACCCAGTCACCTTGACACTCGTCACGCATGATGTAGTCAACCCATCTACCCAGTCACCTTGACACTCGTCACGCATGAAGTAGTCAACCCATCTACCCAGTCACATTGACACTCGTCACGCATGATGTAGTCAACCCATCTACCCAGTCACCTTGACACTCGTCACGCATGATGTAGTCAACCCATCTACCCAGTCACCTTGACACTCGTCACGCATGATGTAGTCAACCCATCTACCCAGTCACCTTGACACTCGTCACACATGAAGTAGTCAACCCATCTACCCAGTCACATTGACACTCGTCACGCATGATGTAGTCAACCCATCTACCCAGTCACCTTGACACTCGTCACGCATGATGTAGTCAACCCATCTACCCAGTCACCTTGACACTCGTCACGCATGATGTAGTCAACCCATCTACCCAGTCGCCTTGACACTCGTCACGCATGATGTAGTCAACCCATCTACCCAGTCGCCTTGACACTCGTCACGCATGATGTAGTCAACCCATCTACCCAGTCACCTTGACACTCGTCACGCATGATGTAGTCAACCCATCTACCCAGTCACCTTGACACTCGTCACGCATGAAGTAGTCAACCCATCTACCCAGTCACATTGACACTCGTCACGCATGATGTAGTCAACCCATCTACCCAGTCACCTTGACACTCGTCACGCATGATGTAGTCAACCCATCTACCCAGTCGCCTTGACACTCGTCACGCATGATGTAGTCAACCCATCTACCCAGTCGCCTTGACACTCGTCACGCATGATGTAGTCAACCCATCTACCCAGTCGCCTTGACACTCGTCACGCATGATGTAGTCAACCCATCTACCCAGTCGCCTTGACACTCGTCACGCATGACGTAGTCAACCCATCTACCCAGTCGCCTTGACACTCGTCACGCATGACGTAGTCAACCCATCTACCCAGTCGCCTTGACACTCGTCACGCATGACGTAGTCAACCCATCTACCCAGTCGCCTTGACACTCGTCACGCATGACGTAGTCAACCCATCTACCCAGTCGCCTTGACACTCGTCACGCATGACGTAGTCAACCCATCTACCCAGTCGCCTTGACACTCGTCACGCATGACGTAGTCAACCCATCTACCCAGTCACCTTGACACTCGTCACGCATGACGTAGTCAACCCATCTACCCAGTCGCCAATTGGTCCATTTCAAAGTACCTTCGGGCTTTCCCGGTTTCACTCTGGTTACGATCTTTTCACTTCGGCATCAGGTAGTCTTTTATGTGTAAATTGTTTACTTACATTACTGCCATTTTGTCATCCACGTACAATGTTTAAATTTTAAAAGTATGCATTATTAATAGTACTAAACAAGTGTATAGCATGGTTTATTTCCTTACTGCACCAGTGTTTTATTGTGTACTGTTATTAATACAAATGCATGAACAACATTACACATTATATGGTGTCAAGTAGACATTGTGTGACAGTGTGAATGACATGTCGATTCTTCATTACATAGATTTAGATATATCTACATATATTGTGTCTCTTGACTGTCCGATGAGCACCTACCTTTGGTGTTTGTAGAATGACCCCAAAGGCACTAAACGTGTCGTAGAGTAGCTTTTCGTCCACCTCTGGGTCCAGGTTACCAATGAAGATGTTTGCGCCAACATCAAGATTTTTCTGATGTGCTGAAGCCTGGAAAACAAGACAGACTTCATAGTTACGACTTACAGTTTTCACTTGTCGTGCCAGACCTATTTTTAAATGCGCCTGCTAATGAGAAAACTTAAATTTATTTTATTTGGGGGTTAGTGTGATGAAATAACTCGACTGTCGATCATTTCACAAATATGAAGATCACCCTGAAAATGTGTTGTCGAAAATTTATACCAAGATATTAAATCTGCTCAATATGTTCTTCATGTACAAAACAATCGTTGATGATCATAATAAAAATTACAAAATATGGCAATAATGCAACTTCAATTTTTTGGAATGGGGGTCACAGGAAGACAAGTATTTTTGAAAATTCTACAAGAAAACTTTTGCAAAACATTTGTAGATCGTTTTACCTTTGGGTTTTATGTTGGAATCATTATAGTACTTGATGGTGACACCTATAAAACTTCCTTCTTTGTATACTTTACTAAATGTCTCCTTCTGTGATGCTATGTTTGGGTAATTGTAAAACAACACACTTATTATTGTTATACAATTATTTAGGGGTGACTATTGGGGATAGTGTCACAACTATTGCCTTGAAGCGGGTTGATTCCCAAAATGGTGAATCTGTGTATGGTGCTGCTGTGGTCAACAACTGTGAGTCTAGATCAGTGACTAAAATAAGCAAAAGTGAGCTTGCTTATGAACACTATGTTATGGCACAGTTCACTATCTGCGATAACTACAGTTAGTTAAATTGACTACTGACAATATACTTTTGTCATGTCAACTATCACGTAAACCCCTACATTTATTATTATATATAACTGATAATAATAAGATTCAACTTTAAATAGAGATAATGGAAACAAACCTTGTTGACTCGTATGGGCTTGCCATAGAGTTTGATCATGTTCATAATCTTGATGGCGTAGTCTGCATCATCTTCACCCATAAACTCGACAAAGCCATAGCCTTGGTGCGCCTGAGTGATTCTGTCTTTTGGCATATGTACATTCACTACAAAACAGGAAATTGTGAGGCAGAGATATTTAAATGTTAAATGCTGCTAAAGGTCTTGCCAACCATGTGAGCAAAATTGCTGGTATCAATGTGTCTATCAGAAAGCTTTGAGAAGTAAAGCTGTTCTCATTAACCATGATCCCACTTAGGAGCTTGGCAAGAGACCCTCTGTCCGTCTTCAAGACTGGCCACGATTATAACTGATGAGACTGGTGGCTAGAGGCCTACATTAAGGGTTGGTATGGCAGTAAAAAATATATTGACATTTTTTGTTCTGCCTGACCCCCCATTTCCATGGTAACAAACAAAATGGCCACCAAATGATGGAATTTATAGCTCATAAAAACTGCCACACTCCAGCACTAAAATGATATGGTAATCTGGTTTGGATTTTTATGTTCTCTGTGATAGTCTCCACAATCTGTATAAAAACATTTCAAATTGTTTAAATATTTATATATCAGTTTGAATTTTCAAACTCTGTCATTGTAAATATAACATTTTTCGACTAATTTTCGTACATTACTCCAGAGATAATGCATAAGACCAAAATGTTTGTATACAGATTGTGGAGAATATCCAAGAAAACAAACAAATCCAAACCAAATTACCATAACATTTTTAGTTCTGGAGTGTTGCAAGTTGTTACTAAAAATGTGATTTTCTGTAAATAGCAGTCAAAGATTGAATAACAACATTGAATGCTCGAAAGAGCTACACCATATCAATGAATAAAAGTGATTTAGATATGCAATTGTAATAAAAGGTATCTGTATTGATAGTAAACACACAAAGCTATTGGAATATGGAAAAACCGCATTTTGAGTATTTTTGTCAAAAACACCATTCTAGTTGCCATACCGCCCCTTAATGACTGTCATTGGCACAACTGGTACTGAAACAAATTAATTGGATCAGCATTAATAAAATAAATGGCTCAAATGTTGCAGGTTTGTCATTGAATAAACTAAACTGACCTATAATGGCTGTGACTGACATGAATTGCTTCCACACCAGCCGTTGACAAAGGCACACTTTGGATAAATTCAAGACTGGCAAAAGTTAATTTCTGTCTAAGGACCTGGGTCCCATTCATCCACTCAATTCTGCTTTTGAAACTCTGCCATCTGTTCGATGACTCAGAATGCAAAAACTGCTACAAGGGATATTTTGTTCCATCACTCAAAAGCATGTACTGATGTCCAAGTCACAGATCAGCTCATTATATGTGCAATTGCGTATGAATGGTGTGATAAAAATATGTACAAGACTTATTGTTCTACTTTGCTTATTTACATTGTGAGGCCAGGAGAAAATTTCCATTTTATGTGAATCACTTTATGGACAATAAAGGTTGTTCAATTCAATTTGACTTACCAACTGGTCCAGCCTGCAGGAACAACTCCCACAGGATGGCCTCCGACACTTTCTCATCCAGGCCACCAACATAGATTGTGGCATCTGTGCATACAAAACCATTCATTTAGTAGAATTTCAATTATTTTGTTTTGGAGGATAATGTTTACCCCCCTATTTTTATTCTAACGTAGTGTGTGTAGGCCTATAATATGTATGTAAGATATGATATGCGAGATGTTTGGTGGCTGTAGTTGTTGTTTTTTCATGGTTACGTCAGAAAGCAAAATATCACCCATATTATTTTATTAATTATAAAATATTGTTAGGCCTAAATTTAAATAAAAACTACATCAAAATACAAATATAGAGTAAAACTAGGGGCCTATATAATCAATCCAGTATTTCTAAATTTATCTCAGGTAAGTAAAGTTATTGAACAATATAATAATACATGCACTTGAAAGTGTAATTAATTGATCAGGAATTATTAGTTTAATGTAATCGAAGAGTTTATTATATTTATAATGTAAAAAACACAATAAAAAAATTATAACAAAAGCCTGAAAGGACGATAATACGGGTGCACGATGTGAAATGACGGTTTGTACATAGACTGAGGTTCATTTCTTCATTAAATCTAACTTTTATTTATAACACAGTTATTGGTTTATTGGGAGACAAGTTTGTCGTCACAAAAACAATGCAAATAGTTGTGGATTACATTATGTTTGGCCAAGCAGCCCCAAAGGCAAAGCCGGCTACGTTGAAGAAGTGAACGTTGTTGATGCAACACGTGCCCCTATTAATGAACAGTTTCCACATTGTTCTGAACGGACCCACCACATCCGAACAACAAAAGCAGGCGCTGCAATACCGTGACAATAGCAGCAACATTTTATGACTAAGAGATGTGTGTCAAATTAACAATGTGTTAAAATACATACCCTGGTTTCTTTCAGCGATAGGACCCGCCGCCATCGTTGTTTGGGAACGAGGCCGCTACGGAAAGCCGACATTGGCACGACTCGTCGTAGACCGGTATGACTAAAAGGCGCACGACCACGCACGACCATGAACGACCAAAATGTATGTAGTGTTGGTAACCAAGGGACTGTTGGTGGCATGTAGGAAGTATGTGTGTGCAGCTCGCAAAATTTCAGATATGTTCTTCACATTGGAGTAACGAAATTCGCAACTTTAATCAAACCTTGTGGTAACTCTACGGTTCCATTCGCCAGATGGCGGTACTGTGTAAAGACTAAATACTCTCCGGAAGATCGGATAAAATGCCGAAATTGTGTAACTCCTGGACCTGGGTGAAATACAGACTCAACATTTTTATAATGCACACACAAACCATATATATACGGTCGTGCGCCTTTTAATCAAACAATCGTAGACCTCCGAACCATTCAACGGGGCTTGGACGTAACTACGTAAAAATATAATATAGTATGCAAGTTAAATAATTGAACAGTGCACTTTCTATGGTGTTGTTATGGTAATGATGTCTGACAATTACATATTTAAATGTTAGATGTAAGCCCAATTAAATTAGTGAAAACTATACACCGGGTAGGTAGATGTAGGCCACCATGTGTATATAGCTGTTAGCAAACGCTGACATATGGTTCTGCCCCTCCATTAAATGTGAGCGTGAATGTTTGTTTTTGTGGCGAGCGTAAATGCATGGCGGGTGGAAATGTAAATTTTATGAGACGATTAATGTGAATTGTTGTCGACTGTGAAAGGTGTGTGCAATTTCATATTGTTTTCTGTCCCCCCAGTAATAGGCGGTGCGGTGGCGAAATATTTTTTCCAAAGCACCCCCTAGCGGAGAAGAGAAGCTGGAGAAGGTAAATTAACAGCAGGGGCGCGACGTAAAAAAATAAAATTTGTGAACAACACTGCCCCCCCCCCCTCCCCCCGTCTTCCGATGTCACAGTCGTACCAAGCGAGACAGCAACAAGGTGAACGAAGATGTCAAGAGATATGTGGCGGTGCGGCGGCAAAAAAATGTCAGTGGTGCTGAAGCTCGTGTTGCCCCCCCCCCCCCAAATATGAATTTCGTTCCCGCGTCACTGAATCAGTGGCGCCGAGACAGCGAGAGATGGACAGAAGAAGCTGAATTTACGAGTGCGCAGCGGCGAAACAATTTAAACATCACCCCCACCCCCCACTCCCACCCTAAAAAATCCTTCAGCCTTCAGCTGCACACCACGAGGCACACCGAAACATATATTATCAACTTACCATTATCGACATCGTTGGCAACGGCAAATAAGTTATTCATTTTTTGCATCACAAGGCATGCCAGCCAGGCTGATATTCTGAGGAGAATACTGCATAATTTAAATCCGTCATGACCGGACCAAGAAACATTCCCCAGGATCAGTACAGTGACTAATTATGTAATCAATTTATTGTTTGTTATTCATTATTTTGAATTAAGTTTATTAATTGGTAATCCCAAAAAGGGCAAATGTAAAGAATAATGAACTAATTAGTCGATCATAGCAATTTTAGTGACAATGTCGGTACCTTGAGTCATCGTTGCGTAATGTTCCATATGTTTCCGTAATAAATATCCATGTTCATGTTTTTTTATCTGCATGTCTACCTGTGTAATTGACATAATTAATAATAATAATAACAACAACAATATATTTTACGTGAATATTTTTTAATATTTTTGAGATGTGATACTAATAAACCACACGCAAGTAAATACCTGAGCAAATACCAGTGAATATGTACTGGATTGATGGAAACGCATGCACATTATTCTTACTACTTTTCAAAAAGGTAGTCACTAAAGATCGACTCCGGCCCTTTACAATTGCGGGCGTTTACATTGAGAGCTTGACGGCGGGTCTTTTTCGGCGAGCCGCGGGGGTGTGCGTAAATCGAGGTTTTTGGAGAGCCTGACTTGAAGGTACACGCACACGCACACGCACACGCACACGCACACACACACATATTTATTTTTAGTGAGCCCCAAGCGGGGGTGCAAATTGAGGTTTTTGGAGAGCCTCAGCCCCCAATATTCACCACGTTCCGACGCCAGTGGGTTTAATTAAATAAAGAAAAGTAAGTGCTAAATGTGAGATCGTAGACTTTGGTCTGCATTTTCTGCAGCGACATATCACACCATAGACGTCACGACCTTGCAGTGACAAACATCGACATGTGACAAATACAAATACGGCTGATACAGGCCTACGCAGTGCACCGCGGAGCTCGGGTACGCCTTTTCAGTGCAGATCAGTACACGGAGGTCATACTTACTACTCGCGTGTAGTCTGCTGGGGTCACATCTCATT
Source organism: Escarpia spicata (assembly GCA_963995525.1). Lineage (NCBI taxonomy): Eukaryota > Metazoa > Annelida > Polychaeta > Sabellida > Siboglinidae > Escarpia > Escarpia spicata. The sequence goes on along the minus strand of OZ023214.1, from coordinate 10,338,355 downwards.
GCGAGAGTACGTTGGCCTCAGCTACACGCTTAATTACGTTGTTGTTGTTGTTGTTGTTGTTGTTATATTATTATTATAATTGTTGCTTAAACATCACACTGTAGCAGTTATGGCAATCTCCATATATATATATAATTATTACATTAACAGTATTTTTTTGCTAATCAACCCCTCGCGTACCCCAGAATAAGTATGTTTAATAAGATTGCCGTCTAGCGCCACATGCTCCAGACGGCATACGGATATAAGGAACCTTTGGCATATCGAGAGTTCAAAAATTTTCCACATACGTATAACCCGCCCACATAACACACACGCACACGCGCACGCGCACACACGCACACGCGCACACACGCACACACCACACACACACCACACGCACGCATGCACGCATGCACGCACGTACACACACACACCACCACACGCACGCACGCGAACACGAACACACACACCACGCACACACACGAACACACGACGCACATGTGATCAATATATCATCACTGATGCAGACCGCACAAGCGACCGGTGGGAAATAGATGCAAACGGAACACACATCAAAATGCAGATATAGACACTGGCGCTACAAAATCTCTGATGCCGTACAACGTATACATATATATATATGCACTGCAATCACCCAATCACAAAGACCCCTCGCAAGTTCAAATCGTACACTCAGTTAAGGTAGAAGGCTACGTCACACTCCCAACTCGGTATAAAAACAAATGCGTTGAGGTGCAGTACTACATATCGTTCATGTAGTCCATAAACCATTGTTATCAGGGCATGCTAGCATGCAGCTAGGCTTGATCGAGAGAACACACACTGTCGCCAACGAGCTTGACAAGTACCCCGAGCTGAAGCAAACTACAGGTACGCTCCCAGGGACGCGTATTCCCTCAAGATCGACCCTACTGTACCGCCAGTGGTACACGGCCCAAGATGTCAACCAAAAGATACGTATGAAACTGAAAGAAATGGAAACTGGAAACATGACTAAAGTGACAGGGCCCACTGACTGAGTTCGTTCCATGGTCACGGTGATCCGGAATGGAAATTTGAGGATCTGTTCCGATCCCAAAGACCTCTTGGCCTTGCTAGATTACCGCACTACGCCGCTGGAAGGTTGTAATATGTCACCAGCCCAGCTATGTATGAGTCGCAGGCCTAGAAACAAATTGCCGATCGCCAGAGAGCTTCTAAAGCCAACTGCATACGACGTGACAAAAATAAGACGCAGCCTGGACCGGAACAAAGAGAACCAGCGTTACTATCACGACCGGAAAGTCGCCCGGGATACCCAGTGAGGATGGCTCCATTTCCGGACTCCAAGAAATGGCTACACGCCAAAGTTGTAAGCCAACATCAAGCGCCTCGATCGTAGGTAGTTGAATGGAACGGAAAAAAGTACAGGCGCAACAGAACACAACTGCGACTGTCAACGTTCGGAGCGGAACAAGTATGCCCCAGAGGCAGGCCAGAAATAAGCAGTGAGCGAGCCCGATCAACAAATGCTAATCTGGGAGTCATTCAAGCAGCAGCAGTCACCTCGCCGGACAGCGCCCATTACTGAACGCGAGAACAGCCCATAACACACCGACTGACCAGCGGCCCGACAGCCCTGTGTGTCAATAAACACAAGAGAGGGTGACCGTGCGTCCGAGCCCTGATGAATCACAAGCCGCGTTTAGCGTTCGCAGTGCGCCCGTCGCCTCACACGGGAATTGTGACCCGTAGTGGTCGTGTGAGCAAGGCACCAAGACGCCTGGACTTGTGAACTACGGCCATGTTAACCGAAGGGCAAACGTCGCGACTGAGACGTTCCAGTCCCACCAGGGCAGAATAATCCCTTAGTGACCCGTAGTTGTTTAGTTCAAGACGGCAGATAGTCTACCGTACAGTCTATTTAACTTTAGATGTGTTTCAGTAGTAGTTCGCGCACGAAGAGTTGTTCGCAAGAAGAAGCTGAACTTTATATCTTAGTTTCGAGAAAGCACATAATGCCAAATACACTGATTGTTTAATAATTTCAGTAATTTGAGCTTTAATTAGAAGTGTGAATAATGGCAAGAAAATGGAAGCAGACGTGGACTTTTATAAATACGTACTTACTTGGTAAATTGTACAGTTGCATAAGTACACGTTCACATTTATTAACTATCTGTGAATTGAAAGACCATACGTTTTGTTTTAATAATACAGTTAATCTGTCTTTGAAAGAAAGGGAGATGTAATGTTCAGGCTTGCACTAACTGCGCATGTACGCGACTAGAGGCAAGCTGTCAATAAACGTATAGATTTATCACACTGCCATTCCATAGGCAAGTTACGGTATGTTACACACACGCACGCACGCACGCACGCACGCACGCAAGCACTAATACACACGCACTAATATACACACACACACATTCGCTCTCTCTCCCACACACACACGCAAGCACGCCGCGGCACACACGCTCGCTCTCCGCCTCTCTCTCTCTCTCTCTCTCTCTCTCTCTCTCTCTCTCTCTCTCTTCTCTCTCTCTCTCTCTCTCTCTCTCTCTCTCTCTCTCTCTCTCTCTCTCTCTCTCTCTCTCTTCTCTCTCTCTCTCCTCTCTCTCTCTCCTCTCT